>OX439011.1:38907524-39148544 GCA_949316495.1 Amphiduros pacificus | reverse complement strand
AGAAGAGGCTCCCTGAAAGGACAATGATAATAGTATGTTCCCTGAAAGGACAATGAAAGGATAATCAGAAGATCTCCCTGAAAGGACAATGAAAGGATAATCAGAAGATCTCCCTGAAAGGACAATGAAAGGATAATCAGAAGATCTCCCTGAAAGGACAATGAAAGGATAATCAGAAGATCTCCCTGAAAGGACAATGATAATAGTATGTTCCCTGAAAGGACAATGAAAGGATAATCAGAAGATCTCCCTGAAAGGACAATGATAATAGTATGTTCCCTGAAAGGACAATGAAAGGATAATCAGAAGATCTCCCCGAAAGGACAATGATAATAGTATGTTCCCTGAAAGGACAATGAAAGGATAATCAGAAGATCTCCCCGAAAGGACAATGATAATAGTATGTTCCCTGAAAGGACAATGAAAGGATAATCAGAAGATCTCCCTGAAAGGACAATGATAATAGTATGTTCCCTGAAAGGACAATGAAAGGATAATCAGAAGATCTCCCTGAAAGGACAATGATAATAGTATGTTCCCTGAAAGGACAATGAAAGGATAATCAGAAGATCTCCCTGAAAGGACAATGATAATAGTATGTTCCCTGAAAGGACAATGAAAGGATAATCAGAAGATCTCCCTGAAAGGACAATGATAATAGTATGTTCCCTGAAAGGACAATGAAAGGATATTCAGATGATATCCCCGAAAGGACAATGAAAGGATATTCAGATGATATCCCTGAAAGAACAATGAAAGGATAATCAGAAGAGAATGAAAGATCAGAAGATATCCCTGAAAGAATCATGAAAGGAAAGTGAGAAAAGCCGTGCTTAAAGGACGACAAGAATATTTTATAGAAAATATAGCAAAATCTCTAGTAACAAATCTTCTGAATACAAAGTTAGCCAATTAGGATAAAATCAGACACTAGAGGGCACTGGTACCTTGAATACAAAGTTAGCCAATTAGGATAAAATCAGACACTAGAGGGCACTGGTACCTTGAATACAAAGTTCGCCAATTAGGATAAAATCAGACACTAGAGGGCACTGGTACCTTGAGGAGGCCGATGGTGGCTTGGTGTCCGATGTGGTTGAGCTTGGTGTTATTGAAGACGCTGCCGTGTCCGTAGTCGTGCTGGGTCCAGCCAGCCTGAGCCTGAAACACATCACCACAAGCTCTCATATACTTTATACTGGGCATATATTGATAAGAATATAAAAAAAATGAATAAAAATTGAACAATAAATGCTGAAAATGGTTAAAAAATGGATTAAAAAAATAGATAAAATTGGATAAAAAAAGATTTTTTTTTTCAAATCAACAAAATTAAAAAATAAATTTAATAATATAAGAACTGTCCATAATTGCTCAATTGGCAGAGTATTTGCCAGAGTTTTCAGAGTTCAAATCCCAGCCAGTTACTATCAAGTGCTGAGAGCAGACATTGTCTGAATCAGCGATATATAAATGGCACCTTTTCCTTTATACCTTTCACAATAAGAGTTGTATTTGAGAATATTAATCGAGCAAGCTTACCTGAGCTGTGGCAAGAATGAGGGCGGCAAGGGTGTATGGAGCCCATCCTATGCCGAGGTGGGACAGCACGAGGTAGGCAACCAGCTCAAATACTAGAATATGCAGGTACTGGAAGATGTAGAAGGCAGGCTTCGTTTTGAACAGTCCCATCTTAATGGCAGTCTGGCGCAGCTCCTCAAAGTCTTCACTGATCTGCTCCTGAGAGAGGAAAACATAATAAAGATACAGATACTGATATGATATATGTGCCTTACTGATATAGATACAGATACACATTCCTGAATGATATTCATTCCTGAATCATAAAGATATGGATGCCTGAATGATATGGATGCCCAAGCAATGTTACAGATATGCATGAAATGATGCTTATTGTGTTTCAGGGGCTATCATGCTTATTGTGTTTCAGGGTCTTTCATGGTTATTGTGTTTCAGGGGCTATCATATTTATTGCATTTCAGGATCTATCATGTTTATTGTGTTTCAGGATCGATCATGCTTATTGTGTTTCAGGGTCTTTCATGCTTATTGTGTTTCAGGGTCTATCATGCTTATTGTGTTTCAGGGTCTATCATGCTTATTGTGTTTCAGGGGCTATCATGGTTATTGTGTTTCAGGGTCTATCATGGTTATTGTGTTTCAGGGTCTTTCATGGTTATTGTGTTTCAGGGGCTATCATGTTTATTGTATTTCAGGATCTATCATGTTTATTTTGTTTCAGGGGCTATCATGTTTATTGTGTTTCAGGGTCTTTCATGGTTATTGTGTTTCAGGGGCTACCATGTTTATTGTATTTCAGGATCTATCATGTTTATTGTGTTTCAGGGGCTATCATGTTTATTGTATTTCAAGGTCTATCATGGTTATTGTGTTTCAGGGTCTTACATGGTTATTATGTTTCAGGATCTATGTTGATTATTGTGTTTCAGGGTCTATCATGGTTATTGTGTTTCAGGGTCTTTCATGTTTATTGTGTTTCAGGGTCTATCATGTTTATTGTGTTTCAGGGTCTATCATGTTTATTGTGTTTCAGGGTCTATCGTGGTTATTGTGTTTCAGGGTCTTTCATGTTTATCGTGTTTCAGGGTCTATCGTGGTTATTGTGTTTCAGGGTCTATCATGTTTATTGTGTTTCAGGGTCTATCATGGTTATTGTGTTTCAGGGTCTTGCATGGTTATTGTGTTTCAGGGTCTATCGTGGTTATTGTGTTTCAGGGTCTTTCATGGTTATTGTGTTTCAGGGTCTTTCATGGTTATTGTGTTTCAGGGTCTTTCATGGTTATTGTGTTTCAGGGTCTATCGTGGTTATTGTGTTTCAGGGTCTATCGTGGTTATTGTGTTTCAGGGTCTTTCATGGTTATTGTGTTTCAGGGTCTTTCATGGTTATTGTGTTTCAGGGTCTATCATGTTTATTGTGTTTCAGGGTCCATCATGGTTATTGTGTTTCAGGGTCTATCGTGGTTATTGTGTTTCAGGGTCTATGTTTATAAGTGTAGTTGCTTACCTTTCTGGACTTGCATGTTGAGGTCTGCATCTTGCCCACGTGGATCGACTTCATGAACTTGGAGACGTATTCCTTGTCATTATGCATTGCTTTCCATACATCCTGAAAAGACAAACAGCCAAGATATAAACACCCTGCCAAGATATAAACACCCTATCAAGATATAAACACCCTGTCAAGATATAAATGCCCTATCAAGATATAAATGCCCTATCAAGATATAAACACCCTGTCAAGATATAAATGCCCTATCAAGATATAAACACCCTGTCAAGATATAAATGCCCTGCCAAGATATAAATTCCCTGCCAAGATATAAATGCCCTGCTAATATCATATAAATACCCTGTCAAGATATCTAAAAACCCTGACAAGATATAAACACCCTGCCAAGAAATGCACACCCTGACATGCTCTGATGAACACCCTGCCAAGATCAAAACACTGGCCAAATTATTAACTATTTATTCAAAGCCAGGACAAATATTCTAAGACTTGTTTTTATCAATACTTGGCTTCAGGCTTTACTTTAAAAAGTTAAAGCCAAACTGAATTAAGCTATTTTGGCCCATGCATGAAACAATTTGGTCACATTTATAAATGAGTTAAATATAAAATGCATTCTGGGACTAAAGATCATTGAAAATACTTGTATGAAAATTTCAAGTGGATCCCTGCTCTGCTTTCCTTTGTTCATGAAATACATAAAATTTAATTCTATCGCAATTCCAAGTGCAGCGATTTTCCCAGTGCATTTTATATTGTGTCACATATAATTGGCATTTATCAGGATGGTACATAGATCTGCTGAATGTATCCAGGTCACAATTATAAACACATATCCTAGACACAAAAATATGACCAAATAAGGTCACACATAGACATGGCGGGGCATTCTATGGCCACTCACAGATGTTGCGTGACAGTAATTAGTCATACATGACTTGTTCGTGGAACAATATGGTCACAAGATGGCCTGGCATGACCTTATATGGTCACAAGATGGCCTGGCATGACCTTATATGGTCACAAGATGGCCTGGCATGACCTTATATGGTCACAAGATGGCCTGGCATGACCTTTTTTGGTCATGCTCATATGTGGCAAAAAGAGATGTTTGAGTCAAACTGATTTTGTGTTTACACTATTTTGTGCGTGACTCTACTTGGTCATACATGTACGACCTCGTTTACTAATACTTGGCCAGACACACTTTAACTGTTTGAGCAGAACAGTTTCACTTCTCATTCCATGATACAGAACTTTGGAGCCAAACATCTTTTTGTTCACGCAATAATGTGACTATAGACCATCACACACAGCCATCGTGTGACATCATAAGGTCAGACAGAACTGCTGCGTGACATTATAAAGTCATGCCAACATATACATGGCCATGCGTTAACTGTGAGTGACCTCATTTGGTCATGTTCATGCGTGACCATATAAAAGTTTGGCTCAGACATACAAGAGGAGTGGTGAACGTGCAAATAATAAATAATTCACAATGCAGAGTTTCTGCTTCTCTGGTATATCTATTCACCAGACAACTCATAGCAGTATTTATAATGTTGTCAAGCAAACATGGCAGGCGGTCGTGTCAGTGCCAAATGAGGTCAATTGTTTGGTAATGTTTATGCATGACATTACAGAAGTTTTCCTCTGACTTGGGAGATCCACATGTTTTTCTTACACTGTCCTTGCCTACAGCATATACATGTATAGACCATTTGTGCACAGTCGGACAATCCACCAAAGCTAGGATCAATTCTTCAATGATTAGTGTCAGATAGAGGAAAACTTGCTACTTTTTTTTAGCTATTCCTTATCAAAACATGACATTTTTTATTTATCAGATCATATTTCCCTTGTCCATATTTTACCTGACAATCCACCAAAGCTATGATCAATTCAATGTCTACTTGTACACTGTTGAAAATGTCCACCCATATTATTATGATTATCAATTTGATCGAACACAAAATAGGTTAATTACTCAGTTTTGATCTAATTAATCAGTTGTTTTCCTCACCATATCTATCAATCTCGGCTTTGAAAATGTTGTCGCATTTATTATTAATATTAATAACTGTCTACTTTAAAAATTAATGGATTCAACCAATAAAATGGTAAAATTGGTCACCCAATTATTTAAACACTGGAGCCAATCAATTTCATTATCAGATGGAAGCAAACATCTTGGTCCTTTGTTTGGACTGGTGAATCTCTGTTGTAATGGCCCATACTTCTGGTCTTCAAGTGGCCCAAACTATCTTGATTTTATCATAATTTTTTATAGATATTTGTCTCATATCACAATAAATGAACTTGTAAATTTTTATTGGGACAAGTGATCCCCACTCAGACACTAGTCACTATACAGCCTTATATTGTATCACACATGTATATCCTATTGTCCCAAGAAATTTCAGGCCACCAATTCCCGTGCTCATTTTGATGTCAAGGCCTGATTTGGTCACACTTGAAGCTTGGGTATTTCTGAATAAATAGTCATGCAACTGAAGATAAAAGCAAGGATTCCAAGAATACCAAGCATCTGCAATCCCTGACCAAGAATTTGTTTATTCAAATGTGTATTCCTCACAGAATATAGTCTTATCACAAAATCATTTATAAAATTAAATAAATATGGTTTTTGTAATCAGTGTCAGTTTGGTATGATAAAAACTGTATTTGGAGATATTTTTTCTCCATTTTTTATATATATATGGCATTGTAATTGTTATTTGAAGGAGCTCCTCCATTACCTTTTGCCAGTCTGCAGGGGAATGATTAAATAAGTCACATGTTGGCTCTATATAAAGTTATTATGCCACATTCATGCATAACCAAATAATTGATTGGCCTTGCATGCTCATGAATGTAAAATGTGTGAGAAGTGGATCTGATGTTCACCCACATAATTAACAGCATGATTAGATACAGATATCAGTTATCATAAATTCAACATCAATGATTGACATGCGCTGGGTTTAAATCAAATATATTCATGGTCAGACATTAACAGAAACATGTTTACCCTCAGTTGGGGTGATAGATAGTGAGAAGTCAATGCCGAAAATCTCAGACAATGCCAAATGCATGTTGCAGGATATGGTGCAAAATTTGGAATTTGGTAAAAATTAAAAAAGTAACTGTACATCATTGAGCCATTAAAAGATAAAAAATCCCAACTCGGCCACCATAGCATGGCATCCATGTGTCCCAAGTTTGATATCTGGCTATTTAGTATATATATGGGAAGGCATAAACTTGTATGTCTGAGTGATGAATTCACGCACAATGGATGCACTGGGAAGGCAAGGCTGGCTCGGCCCCGGGGAGGCTTATACAGTTATATATTTCCCTGTGCCTGCAATTCCTGATAATAACAACATGCCTCAGGTTCACTTGTTGAGGGTGGACCACAGATCATGTTGATTGTCTGAGCTGCAATGCCCTGTCGGCTTGATAATATTGATTAATTGATTCCACATTTAGAACCATTTCTCAGCACATTTGCAGCTAACCCCCAGAGAAAACTTTCTCGGTGATAATACCAAACACAACAGATACACTTAAGTGTCAGTCCTGAGATATCTGAGAAATATTGTAATAATCTCATGTCTTGACAACACCAATAAAGAAAGCATTCACAGGTGCCTACAAATGGCTTCATAATCATAGCAGTTTTATTGATGTTTCACAGCTTGCTACCTGGAGCGTGCATAAACAAGTTTGTTTTGGTTCATAGCAACTTGACAACCATCGCTTTAATCCTTTCTTACACAACTCTAAATCGGATCCGATTTTAGCAATGACCTTGCTGGCGTTTACATATATTATATTGCACGCAAATTTATTTTTAAAAATTAACAAAAAATAGTTAAAGCCAGTATGAAACGATAAAATGAAGCAAAATGAATCGATTTTTATATCTACTCAGTAGTGAAGTAGTATTTATTCTTACAAAATTACCTGTACCATCCATGTTGTCTAAGAATGCAATAACTATATAAACAGCGCTTGATAGAATGTCATTTTATAAGATTACCTGATGTGAATTCAACAAGTTTGTTAGATCACTCACCGACGCATCTTGGCCCGCGAAGTGACCGATTATTTTCGCCCCTCCGGGATGACGCCTCTGGAAATTTGTGATATCGTAAACATTTCCGTCGACAACAATCCATCGATCATCAATTTTTGTGTGTTCTTTCACTTCTTCCCATGATATTGTCCTCACTATGTGATTGGCGTTTGAATTTCCGCCTTTCCCCATCCTGCTGTTTCACTCCCTGCCAAACTTAGTCCCCGCGCTGACTGAGGTTTTGATCTTGCAATATTCGGGGATATACCCTTGATGACGTCACCGATATAAAGCTGTCAAAGCGAGGCTAAGAGGATTTTCCCCCTGGTTGCCATGCCACGTGCATTTGTTTACAAGTCTTGGCTTGTTCTCACCATTTATATAAACGACGTTATATAAATCTTTTTGTGAAAAGCTATTGCATAAGTGTGAACAACTTTTATGTAAGCCTAAGCCTTTGTTTTTGAGGCTGTGTTAATGTTGATATTAACCTATTTGAACACACTGACAACAGCTTCTATCACATGACTTTCTCTATGGTTAGACCTATAGGTCTCAGTGGCAATTTGAAATTAACCTCACTCCCAAAAGGTAAAATGTGAGACTTGTCATTGTTCATCAAGAAACAATGCTTGTCTTTGAAAGAAAAATTGCTTTTGAGTTTATTACAATTATTATGTACATTCTAGAAAAAATTCAAGACTTTTCATTGAGTTAAATGGAAGACCAGTCAACGAGGGGAGTGAGGCCAAAAAGTAAACTGAAACCTGAATGCTGAGGGGTGGCAAGAAATTAGAGATTTGTTGGCTGGTCGCAAAAGAGGGATGGGTAAAATATGGATGAGACTGGTCATCAAACGTGTGTTTTGGCCAGATATATCTTTGGAGATATGTATGAGGGGTGGCTAACTAATAGAGAAGACCAATAATATACTATGATGGCTTTTACTCAGAATAAAATCAAACATAACCCCATGGGTTGATAGCTCTGCTGACTTGAATGAAAACACATGAACTGAGATAAAGTGCAATAAGCAACCAGGTTATGATTTTCCATACAAGATCCCAATTCAGTTTTGATGAGATATTCATTAATATTTTGCAAATCATTATCATGTTACCAATGCAATATTTCATGCACAAAATTTGTGATTTTTTCAAAAATCTAATAGCTATCACTAAGTTGTCAAGGGGGCTGCCATTTTGAATAACATAGCCAATGAGAATCAAGATAACAAGTTGGGGCCAAATTTGATATGTAACATGCATTTTGATTGGTCAAAATCACTATCTGCTCAATTCTGCTCTTGAAAAGGAATTAAATGATCATTTAGGAAGAAATGTTCAAAAACATTACAAAAAAGCAATGATATGCATAGGTCAAAGGCCATTGATATATGTTTATTCACTTTTGATGGTTGTGAGATTTTTCAAGTATACAAATTTTGAATTGAAGGTCAATGTGTCAAGGTCAAAGGTCACATGACTAAGAAATTATAACGAGGCACAGCTATGACCTAAGACATTTCTGTTTACCAAGTTTTAATTTCCTCTAATACGTGGTTGCTAAGATATGCTCCGTACAAAATTTGTGACCTCGAGGTCACTGCACTAAGGTCCTTGGTGACATCACTAAGATTTGAAGGAATCTGAACCTTCACCTCAATATCTACCTCTGTATAAAACTTGAAACATATATTACTGGTAGTTTTGGAGAAGATTTCTTTTAAACATAGTGTTGATACATAACAGATATTTAGTATTTCCAGTTCATCGTTCATGAGCTATGGCCTGCACAATAATACAAAGGTCAAAGTCACAGAATCAAGGTCAAGGGTCAAATCTGTATAAAATGTATGTGGTGTTTAAAAGAGTGTTGATATATAGCAGATATGAACTAGATTTCATTCACTTTTAATGCTTGAGATGTTGCATGTTCACAAATTTTGAATTCAAGGTCAATGTGTCAAGGTTAAAGGTCACATGACTAAGAAAGTATGACGAGGCATGGCTATGACCTAAGACATTCCTGTATACCAAGATTTAATTTCTTTTTGTAAGTGGTTGCTGAGATATGCTCCTTACAAAATTTGTGACATCAAGGTCACTGCACTAAGGCCAATGGTGACATCACTGAGAATTGAAGGTATCTAAATCTTCAACTCTCTATCTAGCTCTGTATAAAATAGGGTTGGTATATAAAAGATATGAAGTGCATTTAATTCACTTCTAATGGTTATGATGTGGCATGTTCACAAATTTTGAATTCAATGTCAATGTGTCAAGGTCAAAGGTCACATGACTAAGAAAGTATGATGAGGCACGGCTATGACCTAAGACATTTCTGTATACCAAGATTTAATTTCTTCTTATAAGTAGTTGCTGAGATATACTCCTTACAAAATTTGTGACATCAAGGTCACTGCATTAATGTCAATGGTGACATCACTAAGATTTGAAGGAATCTGAATCTTCAACTCTCTATCTACCTCTGTATTAAATATGAAACAAATATTACTGGTAGTTTTGGAGGAGAAGATTTTTAAACATAGTGTTAGTATATAACAGATATGAAGTGTTTTTTATTCACTTCTGATGGTTGTAATGTGGCATGTTCACAAATATTGAATTCAAGGTCAATGTGTCAAGGTCAAAGGTCACATGACTAAAATTGTATGACGAGGCACAGCTTTAACATAAGACATTCCTGTATACCAAGATTTAATTTCTTCTTGTAAGTAGTTGCTGAGATATGCTCCTTACAAAATTTGTGACATCAAGGTCACTGCACTAAGGTCAATGGTGACATCACTGAGAATTGAAGGAATCTAAATCTTCAACTATATATCTACCTCTATATAAAATATGAAAGATGTAGTACTGGTAGTTTTGGAGAAGAAGATTTTTAAAGAAATGTTGACAGACGGACGGACAGACGGACAGACATTTTCCCCCTCCTAAAGCTCTGCGAGCTTAAGTCTCAGCAGAGCTAATAAAAAGCACCAATTTAATTCCATTTAATAATAATTTATTGAAAAACATAACTATACACTTTGTACAATTCAGATAAAAACTTACTTGAAATCCTTCATAAAATTCTCTGTTTGCCAATGTTATCATCATATACAAGTTTTAAAAAATAAGCTGTATTTTATTTTTTTTTCATCAAAGCATGAACAACTTGCAATTTTAATTATATCATATTTTCTGTTTAAAGTATTGAAAAAAATTCTTTAACATACAGTGCAGACATGAGATGTTTGCCAGTCACTAGAGTGACCAGCTTAATATTACAGCATGGATTCTTAAGAGGTAAATGCCATATGTCTGCCAGATATAACAGCTGGAAATAAAAAAATATTAAAACAATAACATATTGAATAATTCTTCTCTGTAGAAATATCACTTAAGTTTGATGAGTCATTTGCAGGTTTCTGTAATACAGTCTCAAAAATATCTTTGAAGACAGCAACTGATGCTCACTGTCCACCAGAGGCACTCGCAAACTGATAGGTTCACCATGTCGCCCTCTGGTGGAGTTTGCAACTGATGGTCAGTTTGTCACTGTTATATCTTGTTCAATGCTGTGATTGGTCACTTTGAGATTTGAATGATTTGATTTGATTGGTTACTTGTGATCTCATTATTTTGCCATTTGCTCTGATTTGATTGGCCCCAAATGACCTCATTCGTTTGCACTGTGCTCTGATTGGTCGTTGGCGAGGTAATGATCTTGTTTTATGCTGAGATAAGTGCCTTATGCCATAATCATATCATTCTACACAGTGATTAGTAGCTCAATTCTTGACACTGCCACTATTTGGCCGGGGCAACATGGCCACTAGTCGCGGCCGTGTTGTGATGTTGAATTCCTGATTGAAGGCTTCCTGCATAATATTCATTATGGCATTCTCCATCACAGACTCCAGAATGCTACCAAACTCTCCCGTCCTGCAAATACAAACAAATTTCATCATTAAAATAACAAGCAACATCCTTAAAAAAAACACCACAGTTTTGCATTTAACCTTTTAACCTAGTAAAGTAGGTCAAGGTCATTCATTTTGGATATGCTTCTGGTACATCACCATATGCATTCCTGGTGTAAATTTGGTATGTACCAACCACCAGATATTTCATTGGATGGATCAGATCTAAAAAAATCATTGGAGCTATTTGCTGAGAAAAGGGAGAATTAATCATCAAGCACTGAAGTTTCCCTAGATATATGTTAGGGTTACATTGATAACCCTAAATAACTTTTTGGTATCATTTTTATTTTCCTCCATGACCAGTGTGCCTGGGATATTTGGGAAATACTCACTTTTTGAGTTGCTGTTGTGCTGAGAAGTCCTGATGTCGACAAGGAGAAGTCTTCCTCGAGGATGAGCGTGAAGATGCTGATGACAAAGATGACGGACTCGACTCGCGGCTCTGAACAGGATAAGAACAACACATTATTAATATTATCATCAAGGATGATGAGCGTGAAGATGCTGATGACAAAGATGACGGACTCGACTCGCGGCTCTGAACAGGAAAAGAACAACACATTATTAATTATTAATATTATCGTCAAGTCTATAACTGCATGGTAATTTGTTTAATGTTAAAAAATATGACGAGGAATATGAATTAATATTTTTTACCACTAGCTGGCACTCCCCATACAACCTTGATGATCAGATGAAGCTTCTTTTCACATTTGTTCACATTATCTTTAAAGTCATATGTTTCTTTATAGTTTGCTTTTAAGTCAGTTTGGCTTGTGTCAACAAATCCAATGAGTCACTCTATAATGTTACATAACATCCACAGCTCAATTTAATTTAAGTTTTTCTTTCGATGTCTTAAAATAAATATATTATACATTACACTCCACTCCCACTTATTAAATAAACCACCAAATTATTGATAATTTCTTCATCAGGGGTTTTACGGTAGCCTACCTTGTTGTCAAGTCGCAGGACATCAACGCCCTCTGGTGTGGGAAGTCTCTGAGAGGTGGAGACTTGGGGCGTTGCGGGTTTCTCTCCAGACCCTTCCTCCTGCAGGGATTCTGATGTTTTGCACTCCCCCATACGACTCTCCTCTGGAGATTCTGACGTTCTGTATTCTGCATACTCTTCAATCTTTTGAAAAATCCAAATTTTTTATTATATTGTAATAGCCAAACTGTGAAAGGATCAAAACCAAATTAA
The DNA here is from genome assembly GCA_949316495.1 of Amphiduros pacificus. Classification (NCBI taxonomy): domain Eukaryota; kingdom Metazoa; phylum Annelida; class Polychaeta; order Phyllodocida; family Hesionidae; genus Amphiduros; species Amphiduros pacificus. Next base: position 39,136,208 of record OX439011.1, on the reverse strand, counting down.
TCTAAGATTACATCATAATCTCTTTGAGCCCTATACATGTAATGTGTACCAAAATATGAAATGTATAATAGCATCTGTCACCTGGATTGCTGGGGTGGTGGGAGTCGTTGAAGTTTTCTCAGAGAATTGATGATAGAATGGAGTGCCCTCCCCGGCGAGCAGGAGCACAGACTCGTGGAAACTACTATCATCCAGCAGGCCCCTGAAATATACGACACTCGGCCGATAACATGATTAAGTTCACAAGTTCTGCAGGACACAAAAAACTTTCATAACATAAAAAGATGTTTTCCATCAAGAAAATATCTACATTGTGTTAAACTGTTGGCATGTGAATGACTGGATCTTTTGTTCTGCTGGCCATGTGACTGTATTTTATTCTGCTGGCCATGTGACTGTATTTTATTCTGCTGGCCATGTGACTGGATTTTATTCTACTGACCATGTGACTGGATTTTATTCTACTGACCATGTGACTGGATTTTATTCTACTGACCATGTGACTGGATTTTATTCTGCTGGCCATGCGAATGGATCTTATTTTACAGATTGTTTGAGTTCTATTGATGAATACCGGCTTTATCAGAGTACTTACCGGATGACACTGGAGAGAGCTCCGGCTACGACGTCTGCCTCGGCTTGCATACAGGGGACCGGCTCAGCGGGGGCAGCAGCTGTCTGGACTGCCTCAGACTTCTGCGGCTGCACACTCAGTGTCCTGGTCCAAATAAACCATACAACATCATGGCTTATTCAAAAACTGGTCATGTAACAACTGTCTCTGTAACAACTGGTCATGTAACAACAGTCTATACAACAACTCTATGTTACAACTCTATGTTACAACTCTATGTGACAATTGTCCATGTAACAATTGTCTATATAACAACTGTCTATGTAACAGCTGTCCATGTAAGAATTGCCTATGTAACAACTGTTTATATAACATCTGTCCCTATAACAATTGTATGTGTAACAACTGTCTATGTAACAACTGTATATATAACATCTGTCCCTATAACAATTGTATGCGTAACAACTGTCTATGTAACAACTGTCTATGTAAAAGCTGTCTCTGTAACAACTATGTAACAATTGTCTATGTAACAACTGTCTATGTAACAATTGTCTATGTAACCAATGTCTATAAAACTGTCTATGTAACAACTGTCTATGTAACTATGTAACAACTGTCTATGTAACAACTGTCTATGTAACAACTGTCTATGTAACAACTGTCTATGTAACAACTGTCTATGTAACAACTGGTCATGTAACAACAGTCTATACAACAACTCTATGTTACAACTCTATGTAACAACTCTATGTGACAATTGTCCATGTAACAATTGTCTATATAACAACTGTCTATGTAACAGCTGTCTATGTAAGAATTGCCTATGTAACAACTGTTTATATAACATCTGTCCCTATAACAATTGTATGCGTAACAACTGTCTATGTAACAACTGTCTATGTAACAACTGTCTATGTAACAACTGTCTATGTAAAAGCTGTCTCTGTAACAACTATGTAACAATTGTCTATGTAACAACTGTCTATGTAACACTTGTCTATGTAACAATTGTCTATGTAACCAATGTCTATAAAACTGTCTATAAAACAACTGTCTATGTAACAACTGTCTATGTAACTATGTAACAACTGTCTATGTAACAACTGTCTATGTAACAACTGTCTATGTAACAATTGTCTATATAACAGCTGTCCATGTAAGAATTGCCTATGTAACAACTGTATATATAACATCTGTCCCTATAACAATTGTATGCGTAACAACTGTCTATGTAACAACTGTCTATGTAACAACTGTCTATGTAACAACTGTCTATGTAAAAGCTGTCTCTGTAACAACTATGTAACAATTGTCTATGTAACAACTGTCTATGTAACAATTGTCTATGTAACAACTGTCTATGTAACAATTGTCTATGTAACAACTGTCTATGTAACAATTGTCTATGTAACAACTGTCTATGTAACAATTGTCTATGTAACCAATGTCTATAAAACTGTCTATGTAACAACTGTCTATGTAACAGCTGTCCATGTAAGAATTGCCTATGTAACAACTGTATATATAACATCTGTCCCTATAACAATTGTATGCGTAACAACTGTCTATGTAACAACTGTCTATGTAACAACTGTCTATGTAAAAGCTGTCTCTGTAACAACTATGTAACAATTGTCTATGTAACAACTGTCTATGTAACACTTGTCTATGTAACAATTGTCTATGTAACCAATGTCTATAAAACTGTCTATAAAACAACTGTCTATGTAACAACTGTCTATGTAACTATGTAACAACTGTCTATGTAACAACTGTCTATGTAACAATTGTCTATATAACAGCTGTCCATGTAAGAATTGCCTATGTAACAACTGTATATATAACATCTGTCCCTATAACAATTGTATGCGTAACAACTGTCTATGTAACAACTGTCTATGTAACAACTGTCTATGTAACAACTGTCTATGTAAAAGCTGTCTCTGTAACAACAATGTAACAATTGTCTATGTAACAACTGTCTATGTAACAATTGTCTATGTAACAACTGTCTATGTAACAATTGTCTATGTAACCAATGTCTATAAAACTGTCTATGTAACAACTGTCTATGTAACAGCTGTCCATGTAAGAATTGCCTATGTAACAACTGTATATATAACATCTGTCCCTATAACAATTGTATGCGTAACAACTGTCTATGTAACAACTGTCTATGTAACAACTGTCTATGTAACAACTGTCTATGTAAAAGCTGTCTCTGTAACAACTATGTAACAATTGTCTATGTAACAACTGTCTATGTAACAATTGTCTATGTAACAACTGTCTATGTAACAATTGTCTATGTAACAACTGTCTATGTAACAATTGTCTATGTAACAACTGTCTATGTAACAATTGTCTATGTAACCAATGTCTATAAAACTGTCTATGTAACAACTGTCTATGTAACAGCTGTCCATGTAAGAATTGCCTATGTAACAACTGTATATATAACATCTGTCCCTATAACAATTGTATGCGTAACAACTGTCTATGTAACAACTGTCTATGTAACAACTGTCTATGTAACAACTGTCTATGTAAAAGCTGTCTCTGTAACAACTATGTAACAATTGTCTATGTAACAACTGTCTATGTAACACTTGTCTATGTAACAATTGTCTATGTAACCAATGTCTATAAAACTGTCTATAAAACAACTGTCTATGTAACAACTGTCTATGTAACTATGTAACAACTGTCTATGTAACAACTGTCTATGTAACAATTGTCTATATAACAGCTGTCCATGTAAGAATTGCCTATGTAACAACTGTATATATAACATCTGTCCCTATAACAATTGTATGCGTAACAACTGTCTATGTAACAACTGTCTATGTAACAACTGTCTATGTAACAACTGTCTATGTAAAAGCTGTCTCTGTAACAACAATGTAACAATTGTCTATGTAACAACTGTCTATGTAACAATTGTCTATGTAACAACTGTCTATGTAACAATTGTCTATGTAACCAATGTCTATAAAACTGTCTATGTAACAACTGTCTATGTAACAGCTGTCCATGTAAGAATTGCCTATGTAACAACTGTATATATAACATCTGTCCCTATAACAATTGTATGCGTAACAACTGTCTATGTAACAACTGTCTATGTAACAACTGTCTATGTAACAACTGTCTATGTAAAAGCTGTCTCTGTAACAACAATGTAACAATTGTCTATGTAACAACTGTCTATGTAACAATTGTCTATGTAACAACTGTCTATGTAACAATTGTCTATGTAACCAATGTCTATAAAACTGTCTATGTAACAACTGTCTATGTAACTATGTAACAACTGTCTATGTAACAACTGTCTATGTAACTATGTAACAACTGTCTATGAAACAATTGTCTATGTAACAATTTTTCATAACTGTATGTCATAACTGTCTGCGTAACAACTCTCTATATAACCTCTGTCTATAAAGCAAATGTCCAAATAACTCTTATATATATATCTAGGCTATATCTATTTAATAACATCTGTTTTATAATTCAATTATAACCAAATGCATATATTCTTAACACCACAGAGGAATGAACCAAGGGCAAAGCATTGAGACGCACCTGTCAATGAAGTAAGTGCAGTACGCGTCATGGAAGTTGGTTTGGAAATGAGTGATATCGTGAGTCCTGGCGGTCACACCCAGGTGGAGTAGGAAGGGTTTGGGTGCCAAGGGTCTCTCCCAATAATCAGACTTAAGTCTGTGACATTCACGCTCTCTTGCCCGCTCCTGGTCTATGGATACCTGCTTTATTGGCGGCAGAGTCTGAAACACAAACACACATCTTGAGCCTCAATCAGGTTAAAGTGTCTGCTATATGGAATTTTTATTAAGTTTTTATACTGTGCTATCATCTTTGTGATTGCCAAAAAGATCAAGCGTGAACAAGATTTTCAAATTAAAATGATAAAAGTTTATTTGGACCTCTTTAAATCTTAATGCAAAATGGCCATCAATAAACAACCTCAAAGGCAAAACAAGTGCCAGTGAAAATACATCACGAGACCCATGCTGTTTGGCCAACATCACAAATCAAATCAAATAAAACAAAAATTAAAATCGAATCTGCTGATTTGACAAGATACGAGACTCACAGTATATTTGGCGAGGTCTGTGTCTGGGGAGGGTGTGCGCACTCCTTCTAATGCCTTCAGTCTGCCACTAGGGGGCCTCTCACTCTGTACAAAAGAAGAATATAATGCACAAAACAGAAACTAACCACATATTTTCAGTTTGCCAGAGATTACTTTCTTAATCTTATGCATAAAATCACAAAATAATTAGTCTCTCAACTGTCTTAACATAAAGAAGTCAGATATTAGCAGATAGTAATTAAATATTAGTTATTTCCCTTGATATTTCTCAGTATTTTTTTAAATTTCTTTTCACATTAAACAAATAGTCCATAGATATATGCATATATATGAAAATATAAACACTGCAAATTATTTATTCAAACATTGTGCTATTTACATAGGACTATTACATATAGTATGTTTTTTCTTTTTGTTTGTTGCATATGATGGGAGGACTTACCGTAAGAGATATAATTCTATACACAGTGACTCAAAGATCCCAGGGATAGTGCAATGTGATTATTATTAACCCTGTGAGAGTCACTATTTAACCCTTGTAAGCTATAGCAATTCATTTTGTGATGCAGATTCTTTTTTGTTGTTGTTGCTTATCTTGTTTTTTATTATTATTTTTGTGTGGGTATTTTGTAGTTGTATTTTGAGTATTTTTAATGCACAAGATTCATTGTGCATGTATGTATGCACAGGCAACAAGATTTGAGTCATGTGGACAAAACCTTTAAACTGCAGATAGTATAGGAAAGTGAGGCATTCCGAGATTTGGAAAAGTGGCAAATTTCCACGCAAACTAAAGTGAATCTATAAATAGATTATCAAACTGAATGTGAGCTATCATAAGTTTAAAGTTGCCACAAATTGTGAGGAAAGCATAACTGTGCAGCAAGCAATAGAAGGAGGTATTATTTACGTCGGCAGGAGTGGCGCCCCCCGGTGGCCGGGTGCTGGGCTGGGTGGCGCTACTGGTACGACTTCTCTCGGCGTCACTCGGACTGCAATATCCCTACATACAAAGTGACCGCATAGATTAACCCTTTGAAAGAGGGGATAACTCATTTAGATAAAAAGTCAATAGATTCACAAAGGTGAACCATTTAAAAGGGGGATTTATAAATGGATTCACAAATCCAACAATTTCATATCAAGATTTAATGGTTTCACCTATTTGTGTCAAAATGTTAATGGCCAAAATAATTGGACCTTTTTGCTGCATTATGCATTGATTCTGCACAACAGTAGTTGAGGGTTAACCCTTCTGCTGCACTCCATGTTTGATATGGGTTAACCCTTCTACTTGCATAGGTTTAATTTAGTTTTATCACTTTGTTTCTGAGCAAAATGTCTGAAGCACTTCCCCTTATTCTTACAGATTAATACCATATGTAATGTTACAAAGGGTTAATGTGTGATAATTTCTGGCTAAATTTGAGGTGTTCCTGACTCAATTCCACTTTGAATTATCTGTCAAAGTCTCATGGAAAAAAACGTGTGAATCAATAAGATCATTCAAGTTATTTCCTCTTATTCATTATTAATATCTTTAAGAGATCTTTGTGGTAAATCTAATATATACATTTATATTTTATTTTTTCATTTAATATTAATTTTTGTTTAATACAAGACATGCAAACATTTTAACAATTGATAAAAAAGATATTTCACAACATTGCGCCACTCTAGGCAGGCAGGTGGCACCACTATATTTAGCTAAATTGTCCCAAAATGTAAATCTTTATATCTTTGCATAAAGTGTGTCAAAATGAAATCTGAAGACACTAACAAGTTTATTCCACAATATGTTTTGTCCACAATGTGAACTAATGTGAATTAAATTCTTTAAAAAAGAATGGACAGTATTGTGAGTTGCATTTTCTCACAGAACTGTGAAGATAATATTGTGATGTACTGTGCTGCTGTGATTACATTCAGACCTGCATGCACAGCAGGCTGTGACTCAGCACTTTTGAATGCCTCTCGTAACATCTCATTTACTGGAGATGCTCATGTTTCAGTTGCTTAGTTACATGCAAAATATTTGAACAAACAGCTGTTGTGATTTCTCCAGAGTTGCTTCATAACTTATCTTAATTTCTCTAAAACTTTGCTTCAGAATTACCAGCTGTTGTGATTTCTCTTAATATTTGCTTCAGAATAACCAGCTGTTGTGATTTCTCTTAATATTTCCTTCAGAATAACCAGCTGTTGTGATTTCTCTTAATATTTGCTTTAGAATAACCAGCTGCTGTAATTTCTCTTAATATTTGCTTCAGAATAACCAGCTGTTGTAATTTCTCTTAATATTTGCTTCAGAATAAACAGCTGTTGTGATTTCTCTTAATATTTGCTTCAGAATAACCAGCTGTTGTGATTTCTCTTAATATTTGCTTCAGAATAAACAGCTGTTGTGATTTCTCTTAATATTTGCTTCAGAATAACCAGCTGTTGTAATTTCTCTTAATATTTGCTTCAGAATAAACAGCTGTTGTGATTTCTGTTAACATCTGCTTCAAAACAAACAGTGATTTCTGTTAACATTTGCTTCAGAATAAACATCTTTTGTGATTTCTCTCAATATTTGCTTCAGAATAAACAGCTGTTGTGATTTCTCTAAAACTTTTCATCAGAAAACAGCTGTTGTGATTTATCTTAAACTTTCGTTGACTTAGAGCAAACAGCTGTTGTGATTTATCTTAAACTTTCTTTGCCTTAGAGCAAACAGCTGTTGTGATTTCTCTTAACATTTGCTTCAGAGCAGACGGCTGTTTTGATTGCTTTAAATAATTACTTGAGAACCAGAGCTTTCCTCACTGGTTATATTATACCATGAGGATCTGCCGGAAGTTGTACTGGTAGAACCAGCAGTTATTCCAGAAAAACCAGTAGATGTGTTACTGGAGGTGCTGATAGAAATACCGGAACAAGGTATATAAATAGCAGATGAAGGATTTTCTTTTAGTCCTGTTTCACTCTTTTCTACTGATGTTTCCTTTTTGATGGCAATTTGGTATAAAAAAAAAAACAATCACATTTCATACAGAAATGCTCTAAGGTTATCTAATACAGTAAAGACAATGCTATTTTTAAAATTTAAAATCAATTGAAACAGTTTGAAATCATTATACTGAATGCATTAAAATATGTCTATAAAAATAACAAAATTAATCGACAAAGAAATTTGTTAATATTTCTCTTGATTTCACAATTTGTTTATATTTCTCTTGATAAAAATTCACATGAATATCATATCTTTACCCAGCATGCACCTACATGTAATCTCATTTTATAATTATATTGCTTAGGATTGCAATAATATTTCTTTTTTCTCTTGTGGCAAAATGTATTTTCTATTTTATTATTATTAATGCAAATTTGCAGTAAATATTACAAATTACTTTTCATCCCTGTGGCTGGAAGTGTCACCAAACTGAATCATGCAATTCTCTATGCCAAAGCTTGCTTCATATATCATATCATTCAGTGACCTGCTATTTTTTTAATTTTTATTTTTGTATTTAAAAGATTTCAGGGAATTTTTAGGCCTCAACAAAACAATAAAACAAAAATCTGACACTTGTAATCAGTTGATGCTAAACATGTATTTAGTCATGCATAAATTTCAGGGAATTTTTAGGCCTCAACAAAACAATAAAACAAAAATCTGACACTTGTAATTAGTTGATGCTAAACATGTATTTAGTCATGCATAAATGTGACCAATTAAGGTCACACAGGACCATTGTGAGTGATCATATTGGGTCACACATGAGGTATGCCGGACAAAATTAAAATGCGCTCAGAGAGCGCAGAACAATGCCCTCCTCCTGCATACCCCTGTGGCCAGTGCCGCCTAGTGGCCAGTTTGCCCCGCACCTCAAATTCACAGAATCAGCATCCATTATGTAGAATCAAACCCCAATGTCCTGCAGCATTGAAATGAGGGCCACTCTAAATACTAATGGGGATGTCGATTTTCACCTGAAAAGTAGGTCACACTGACCCAATTACATAAATTAACATTTTTGCAGCTTATACCAATTGATAGTAAGTAATAATGTTTGATATAAGTGTATTCTCAAAAGAATTCACAAAATCGGCACGTCGGCCATTTTGAAAAATGGCCGCCATGACTTCAAAATTTGGTCAGTATCGCCCATCATCGAACTTAGCCTAGCCCCTCATAAAATACACCTGTACACCAACTTGTGTCAAAATTGAAACATTTTTATAGAAGTTAGAGCGCTCACGGCCAAAGTTGACCCGATGGTCACTGCGACCTTGACCTTTGACCTAGGTCACCAAACTTTCATGGAAAATATTTACTTGGACTATATTGTTGTAGGCATATGTAGTATCATCCCTGTGGTCCAGTCACTTTCGAGTGTTGGCCATTCCAAATATTGTGACGGACGCACGGACACACGGACACACAGACGCACGGACGGAAAAGTGATTACTATATGCCCTCCCTCGGAGGAGGAGGGCATAATAATGCCACACTACAGTTGTCAGTGACCAGTTTATGCTCAGCGTCCGGATCTTGCTCCGTTATGGTGAAGTTACCTCTCTACCTGTGTGATGGACTCACCTGACTGTCTTCCAGTCTCTGGTCGGCGTCCGGATCTTGCTCCATTATAGCGAAGTTACCTCTCTACCTGTGTGATGGACTCACCTGGCTGTCTTCTGGTCTCTGGTCGGCGTCCGGATTTTGCTCCGTTATAGTGAAGTTACCTCTCTACGTGTGTGATGGACTCACCTGGCTGTCTTCCGGTCTCTGGTCGGCATCCGGATCTTGCTCCGTTATAGTGAAGTTACCTCTCTACGTGTGTGATGGACTCACCTGACTGTCTTCTGGTCTCTGGTCGGCGTCCGGATCGTGCTCCGTTATAGTGAAGTTACCTCTCTACGTGTGTGATGGACTCACCTGGCTGTCTTCCAGTCTCTGGTCGGCGTCCGGATCTTGCTCCGTTATAGTGAAGTTACCTCTCTACCTGTGTGATGGACTCACCTGACTGTCTTCTGGTCTCTGGTCGGCGTCCGGATCTTGCTCCATTTTAGTGAAGTTACCTCTCTACCTGTGTGATGGACTCACCTGGCTGTCTTCTGGTCTCTGGTCAGCGTCCGGATCGTGCTCTGTTATAGTGAAGTTACCTCTCTACATGTGTGATGGACTCACCTGGCTGTCTTCCGGTCTCTGGTCGGCGTCCGGATCTTGCTCCGTTATAGTGAAGTTACCTCTCTACCTGTGTGATGGACTCACCTGGCTGTCTTCCAGTCTCTGGTCGGCATCCGGATCTTGCTCCGTTATAGTGAAGTTACCTCTCTACGTGTGTGATGGACTCACCTGGCTGTCTTCTGGTCTCTGGTCGGCGTCCGGATCTTGCTCCGTTATAGTGAAGTTACCTCTCTACGTGTGTGATGGACTCACCTGGCTGTCTTCTGGTCTCTGGTCGGCGTCCGGATCTTGCTCCGTTATAGTGAAGTTACCTCTCTACCTGTGTGATGGACTCACCTGACTGTCTTCTGGTCTCTGGTCAGCGTCCGGATCTTGCTCCGTTATAGTGAAGTTACCTCTCTACCTGTGTGATGGACTCACCTGACTGTCTTCTGGTCTCTGGTCGGCGTCCGGATCTTGCTCCGTTATAGTGAAGTTACCTCTCTACGTGTGTGATGGACTCACCTGGCTGTCTTCTGGTCTCTGGTCGGCGTCCGGATCTTGCTCCATTATAGTGAAGTTACCTCTCTACCTGTGTGATGGACTCACCTGGCTGTCTTCTGGTCTCTGGTCAGCGTCCGGATCGTGCTCTGTTATAGTGAAGTTACCTCTCTACCTGTGTGATGGACTCACCTGGCTGTCTTCTGGTCTCTGGTCAGCGTCCGGATCGTGCTCCGTTATAGTGAAGTTACCTCTCTACCTGTGTGATGGACTCACCTGGCTGTCTTCCAGTCTCTGGTCGGCATCCGGATCTTGCTCCGTTATAGTGAAGTTACCTCTCTACCTGTGTGATGGACTCACCTGGCTGTCTTCCGGTCTCTGGTCGGTGTCCGGATCTTGCTCCGTTATAGTGAAGTTACCTCTCTACCTGTGTGATGGACTCACCTGGCTGTCTTCCAGTCTCTGGTCGGCGTCCGGATCTTGCTCCGTTATAGTGAAGTTACCTCTCTACCTGTGTGATGGACTCACCTCGCTGTCTTCCGGTCTCTGGTCGGCGTCCGGATCTTGCTCCGTTATAGTGAAGTTACCTCTCTACGTGTGTGATGGACTCACCTGGCTGTCTTCCAGTCTCTGGTCGGCGTCCGGATCTTGCTCCATTATAGTGAAGTTACCTCTCTACCTGTGTGATGGACTCACCTGGCTGTCTTCCGGTCTCTGGTCGGCGTCCGGATCTTGCTCCGTTATAGTGAAGTTACCTCTCTACCTGTGTGATGGACTCACCTGGCTGTCTTCCAGTCTCTGGTCGGCGTCCGGATCTTGCTCCGTTATAGTGAAGTTACCTCTCTACCTGTGTGATGGACTCACCTGGCTGTCTTCCGGTCTCTGGTCGGCGTCCGGATCTTGCTCCGTTATAGTGAAGTTACCTCTCTACGTGTGTGATGGACTCACCTGGCTGTCTTCCGGTCTCTGGTCGGCATCCGGATCTTGCTCCGTTATAGTGAAGTTACCTCTCTACGTGTGTGATGGACTCACCTGGCTGTCTTCCGGTCTCTGGTCGGCGTCCGGATCTTGCTCCGTTATAGTGAAGCTACCTCCCTACCTGTGTGATGGACTCACCTGGCTGTCTTCCAGTCTCTGGTCGGCGTCCGGATCTTGCTCCATTATAGTGAAGTTACCTCTCTACGTGTGTGATGGACTCACCTGGCTGTCTTCCAGTCTCTGGTCGGCATCCGGATCTTGCTCCGTTATAGTGAAGCTACCTCTCTACCTGTGTGATGGACTCACCTGGCTGTCTTCCAGTCTCTGGTCGGCATCCGGATCTTGCTCCGTTATAGTGAAGCTACCTCTCTACCTGTGTGATGGACTCACCTGGCTGTCTTCCAGTCTCTGGTCGGCGTCCGGATCTTGCTCCATTATAGTGAAGTTACCTCTCTACGTGTGTGACGGACTCACCTGGCTGTCTTCCGGTCTCTGGTCGGCGTCCGGATCTTGCTCCGTTATAGTGAAGTTACCTCTCTATGTGTGTGATGGACTCACCTGGCTGTCTTCCGGTCTCTGGTCGGCGTCCAGATCTTGCTCCGTTATTGTGAAGTTACCTCTCTACCTGTGTGATGGACTCACCTGGCTGTCTTCCAGTCTCTGGTCGGCATCCGGATCTTGCTCCGTTATAGTGAAGCTACCTCTCTACCTGTGTGATGGACTCACCTGGCTGTCTTCCAGTCTCTGGTCGGCGTCCGGATCTTGCTCCATTATAGTGAAGTTACCTCTCTACCTGTGTGATGGACTCACCTGGCTGTCTTCCAGTCTCTGGTCGGCATCCGGATCTTGCTCCGTTATAGTGAAGCTACCTCTCTACCTGTGTGATGGACTCACCTGGCTGTCTTCCAGTCTCTGGTCGGCGTCCGGATCTTGCTCCATTATAGTGAAGTTACCTCTCTACGTGTGTGATGGACTCACCTGGCTGTCTTCCAGTCTCTGGTCGGCGTCCGGATCTTGCTCCATTATAGTGAAGTTACCTCTCTACCTGTGTGATGGACTCACCTGGCTGTCTTCCAGTCTCTGGTCGGCATCCGGATCTTGCTCCGTTATAGTGAAGTTACCTCTCTACGTGTGTGATGGACTCACCTGGCTGTCTTCCGGTCTCTGGTCGGCGTCCGGATCTTGCTCCGTTATGGTGAACTCTTCCTGCTGTCTCTGTCTCTCACGTTCCCACGATACAAGCTCCGACTCATATGATCGGAACTCTGTCTCATTCGTCACCTTTGTGTCAAAACATATAAAATCTGAATGTATAGACCATCCTTAGTTGCCTTCTTATTTTTTACAAGATTTTTTTTATGGAAAGGTGTAGCATTTTTTAAATGACAAGAATATTGAAGTTATAAATTCTGTTCAATATTTAAAGGAAAATGTCACTGGGACAAGGCTTCAGACAAAAGTATAATAAAATTGGCCTTGTCCTTTAAGTAAATTAACTTTAATATATAAACTATCACTGAATTTGCATTAAAAGTTTCACACAAAAAGACTAATGTTTTGAGAGTGGACTTGCTCTTTAAGCATATGTTAAGAACACCTTTATAACTCTGCCTGATTGTTAAATATACTGTAGGTTGGGGTTGACATTTAAATGAAGATTAACTTCAAACCTGAATCATTTACATACCTCGCACACAAGGTCAAGGTCATAAAAGGAGGGCACTCCACGTGATGTGAAGGTCACTCTGCAAACCTTGGCCTCTCCAGGTTGGAGTGACCCCCGACTTGGCCAGATGGACACAAACTGAAAAAGTGAAAAAATGAATTAGTCATTAACAAATAATTGATACTACAATCAATTAACAGCTTTTATTTAATTTGATTAATTAATTGTAATTATATTGAGGTAAAAACATGGGTCAGTGCAGTAATTAAGCCGCTCATGTTGTTTGCTTCAAGTGGAGGGATCTCACAAGTCTGCACCTGTGCTTCCATGCTTTATTCAGTCTGGAGTGGATAATATTGTGGTCGGCGTGGATCGCGAATAACATTACTACTGATGTAATGCCGTATTGGCAGGCATTGGCAATAAACAAGGCACACACAGATATATGGAAATGGTAGGGTACCTGGCTATCTGTGAGGCATATACAGATATATGGAAATGGTAGGGTACGTGGCTAACTGTGAGGCACATACAGATATATGGAAATGGTAGGGTACCTGGCTATCTGTGAGGCACATACAGATATATGGAAATGGTAGGGTACGTGGCTAACTGTGAGGCACATACAGATATATGGAAATGGTAGGGTACCTGGCTATCTGTGAGGCACATACAGATATATGGAAATGGTAGGGTACCTGGCTAACTGTGAGGCACATGCAGATATATGGAAATGGTAGGGTACGTGGCTATCTGTGAGGCATATACAGATATATGGAAATGGTAGGGTACCTGGCTATCTGTGAGGCACATACAGATATATGGAAATGGTAGGGTACCTGGCTATCTGTGAGGCACATACAGATATATGGAAATGGTAGGGTACCTGGCTATCTGTGAGGCACATGCAGATATATGGAAATGGTAGGGTACGTGGCTATCTGTGAGGCATATACAGATATATGGAAATGGTAGGGTACCTGGCTATCTGTGAGGCACATACAGATATATGTATATGGAAATGGTAGGGTACCTGACTATCTTTGTACGATGTGACGTGCCACTGGAACCAGGTTGCATGCTGGGTAGACTTGTTCATCATCACCACCATGCGTCGCACACGACTAAATAATGGCAAGTTGCCAAATGATATCCGCTCCTGAAATCAACATATTTATATCATTTGTATTATCTAGAAAAAGATAACTGACAGAGAAAAAAACGAATTTTTCCTTTTAAATTTCATGTCAGAATTGCATAGTATTTCTTTAATTTACTATACTGTAGTAGATGTTTGTACAGTCTTTTGGGCTATGTAAACATTATTTTGGCCTGTACTGTTGGAGATGCGGATGGTATTTTGACCTGTACTGTAGGACATTACCTCAGAAAGGTAGCAGAGTTGTCCGGGAACGCTCACACTCTGTACAGCAGGGACACCGGAGAGTTCATGCTGGTCCGTCATAGGCAGCGTGTTTCCGAGCGCCCTCTTGTCATAACCCACTGCCGTGAACGTAATCAGAGCCGTGTCCCCGTTGTGAATGCTGATCGGCACATCCACCTGCATCAAACACAAATCATTAATAATAATAATCATAAATAATATGAACAGGAATAAAGAAGTCAAGAGGTCTCCAGTGCAAGTTGTAATATCTTTCCACTCAAATTATTGACAAAACTTTGGTCTTTTGTACATATATATTCAATTTTTTCACTATTCTATACATTTTCAGTTTATGACTAGTTGTAAGAAGTGTGACTCTCACAACTGTTTGCCTTGCTCACAAAGTCAAGAGGTCTCCAGTGCAAGTTGAATTTTCTTGCTACTTCAATTATAGATGAAACTATGCCCTTTTGTCAATGAAATGTGAGTATTTTTTACACAATCGGCCGGCAGTTCAGATTGCCGTGCGGGCACTGGGAGATCATCGGCCACAATTGGGCATCTTTAAGACGTCGGGCGGGTCATCGGGAACTTTTAGCTGCAACTTAAAAGTTGCCGGCGTTTCCCCGATGTCTTATCAGCAAATATCGTCTTAAAGTGCACGGCAGGGTCCCGGCAGTGTCCCGCAGGGACATCGGCAGATTATCTTAAGGCTGCCGGTGGCATCGTGCGGTGAAAATAGGATTATTTTTATTTCATGTGTCCACAGACCATCATCAGATGATCTCACGGGCTCCTTGCGATATCACATAGACGTCTTTAGGATGTCCTTCAGACGTCTGTCAAATGAGACAGACGTCTTTAGGATATCTGACAGACGTCTGTCAATGATCTAGACGTCTTTAAGATATCCTACAGACGTCTGTGCTATTCAATAATGTGACCACAGCTACGGCATCTTTCAGATTGTTGCTTATAAACTCCCTGGCGCCCGGCAGACGGGGAAGTCGGCCGATGTATACATCACGGCCGGCGCCCGGTGCAAATGTGACTGAGGCATAAAGGAATGTGAGTGCACATGTACTACTCAAACCCAAACTCAAGTAATTGTTTTTATTTGGCCATATATTTTACATAAAATAATGTATTCTGCAAGATTAAGGCTGTGTTTCCATATGTGCAGTACGTCGTGCAGCGCGTCATGCAGAGCGTCATGCAGTGCGTCAATTTTTTTCGCACACCATACTGAACAATGCAGGTGTTTCCATGTATGCGTATTGCCGTCCGTAATGACGTCCGTAAGCACATTGACGCATAGCCTTTCGCATAGGGTAGCGAATGAAAATCTGACGCATAGGGTGACGCATAGGTTTCCCATAGGTTGCAAGCCTAATTTTGGCGCCAAATTGGAAGTTTGGCCATGAAAACATTACAAAACTGACGCATACATGTGAACACCGCATGACGCTCTGCATGACGCGCTGCATCACGGACTGCATTACGCACTGCACATATGGAAACACAGCTTAAAGCACACAATACTGTAATATTATGGCCAGGGATACTAACCATGTAGGTCTTGGCCTCCAGCGGTGAGAATCGGAACTCGATGTTGGCGGTTCTTCCTGGTTCTATTTCTCCCACTGGGTTGAGGCATTCTAGGACTGCATGGTCGTAATTCTCCTGAAAACAAAACCAAAAGACATGCAAAACAAATTAAACTCATTCCAATTGTCACAAGACAGATCAATTTTGCCATGAGAATGTAAATGTCTGCTTTAGAATTATACTTTTTTTGTAATTTTTTTTGTAATTTTCAATGTAATAGCAACCATTTGGCCTGAATTCATAAATACTCTTGGTGAACACTGTGATGGTGAACTTTATTTTAAAAACAAAAAAAAAACAACATTTTGTGCAAAGTGCATACAGTCAAGCCCCGCCAGTCCGTCATGGTCTGTCTCACATAATTCTGCCGGTTTCACGAGTCTGACGGTTTGATGAAACGGACATCAAATGAATACAAATAAAGAAAGATTAGAATGGTTGCAGCCAAATCACTGTCGGTAATTGATATGCCGGATTATCGGGGGACGGTCCGGCGAGGTCTGACTGTACCTATCAGATGAAATGTGGAAGACACAATATAATAAAATTAATTATATTCATAACTTAAATTAAAATTTGCATCTATTCTGTTATCTTTGAATCAGGTAATACTGGAAGCAATTGTCTACATGATAAACATCACTCCAAATATTCTCTCTGATGATAATGATAACCGCATTATTGATATAACCATATAACTGATATAAACAAATAATTGATGTAGCCAGACTACTGAATCGGATATAACTAGATAACTTATATAGCTCGATAACCGATATAACTAGATAACTTATATAGCTAGATAACCTATGTATCCTGATAACTGATGTCATGTCATAAGACCAGACTAACACAACCAGACAACTGATATAACTGATATAGCCAGATAACCAATATAACCAGATAACTGATATAGCCAGATAACTGATATAACTAGATAAATGATATAACCAGATAATCAATATAACCAGATAACTGATATGACTGGAGATAACTGGTATAACCAGATAAATGATGTAACCTGATAAGCGATATAACCAGATAAAACACGGCAGTATAACTCACAGACCATCACAAGATAATCAACACAACAAGTTAATAAGTATAATATCTGAGACAAAAGACTCTGAGATAACAAATATGCTGAGAAAATTGGTTTATCCTGATATTACTGATTTCTTTACTCCCTACACAGATAAAATGAAACAATTATGAGAACATCTGGTTCATAGCACGCCTTACCCGTTTTAGCATCTCGAGGGGCGTGGTATTGAATTCATATTTAACAGGCAGAGCTCCACCATTGTAGATCTCGTAGACTTGCTTGGGACTTTCTTTCTCAGCTATCGGTACCGGAGAGAACATGAACTTGTTGCTTGGGAAGTGGATATATCTCCGGTCTGGCTCAGTGGTGACACCTATGAAGTTCAACTGCAAAATAGGACATGCCAACAATAAAATGCCTGCCTCATTATACCAGCAGCTACATGTATAGAACCAACATGTCATAGGACCAGACTACGGAGGCTATGCTACTCCAGCACTTTAAATCATTTATGATAACAAGTAATTTCCTCTTAAGTTACTTACCAGAATTTCCCTGTCTCTATCAGATTAATCACCAATATTCCCCTACTTCCAACTAAATATACACAAGGATTGCCTTTAGCTAGTTACTTACCAGTACTTCCCTGCCATTAGCAAGCATCTTGGTAAGATGCCAGTTGGTTTTGCCGAGTAAACTTATAGATGTACTTACCAGTATTTCCCTGCCTCTGGCTAGTTACCAGTATTTCCCTGCCTCTGGCTAGTTACATGTACTCACCAGTATTTCCCTGTCTCTGGCTAGTTACCAGTATTTCCCTGCCTCTGGCTAGTTACCAGTATTTCCCTGCCTCTGGCTAGTTACCAGTATTTCCCTGCCTCTGGCTAGCTACATTTACTTACTAGTTACATGTACTTACCGGTATTTTCCTGCTTCTGGCTAGTTACCAGTATTTCCCTGCCTCTGGCTAGTTACCAGTATTTCCCTGCCTCTGGCTAGCTACATTTACTTACTAGTTACATGTACTTACCGGTATTTTCCTGCCTCTGGCTAGTTACCAGTATTTCCCTGCCTCTGGCTAGCTACATTTACATACCAGTATTTCCCTGCCTCTGGCTAGCTAAGTTTACTTACCAGTTTTTCCCTGCCTCTGGCTAGCTACATGTACTTACCAGTATTTCCCTGCCTCTGGCTAGTTACGTTTACTTACCAGTATTTCCCTGCCTCTGGCTAGCTACGTTACCTTACCAGTATTTCCCTGCCTCTGGCTAGTTTCAGCAGGACTGGCAGGCGGTCAGTTCCTGGCATGATGTGGTGATACCGGAAGGTGACAGAGTGGCATTCTCCCGGATGCAGCATTCCCTTGACTGGCTCCACAGAGAATAACTGGTTGTCCATCACCTTCATCTGAAACATAAAATAACAACCTTAAAATGTATGTAAATATAAAAGATATGTGCACATTAAAGGACAAGCCTATCCCAAGCTACACTTCTTCATGTCAATATAAAAGATATGTACACATTAAAGGACAAGCCTACCCCATGCTACACTTCTTCATGTCAATATAAAAGATATGTACACATTAAAGGACAAGCCTACCCCATATTACACTTCTTCATGTCAATATAAAAGATATGTACACATTAAAGGACAAGCCTACCCCATACCACACTTCTTCATGTCAATATAAAAGATATGCACACATTAAAGGACAAGCCTACCCCATGCCACACTTCTTCATGTCAATATAAAAGATATGTACACATTAAAGGACAAGCCTACCCCATGCCACACTTCTTCATGTCAATATAAAAGATATGTACACATTAAAGGACAAGCCTACCCCATGCCACACTTCTTCATGTCAATATAAAAGATATGTACACATTAAAGGACAAGCCTACCCCAAGCTACACTTCTTCATGTCAATATAAAAGACCATAGCTGTGGAAAATGACCCTTGCCAATTATTTTGGACATCTTTTTCTCAGCTGTTTATTGACATTTTTCTTCAGATGTATGTGTGGTACTCCTAGTATTATTATTATTATGATACGTACATATGAAAGGACAAGCCCACTCAGATTATACCTAACATATGAGAGGACAAGCCCACTCACATTATACCTAACATATGAAAGGACAAGCCCACTCAGATTATACCTAACATATGAGAGGACAAGCTCACTCACATTATACCTAACATATGAGAGGACAAGCCCACTCAGATTATACCTAACATATGAAAGGACAAGCCCACTCAGATTATACTTAACATATGAGAGGACAAGCCCACTCAGATTATACCTAACATATGAAAGGACAAGCCCACTCAGATTATACCTAACATATGAAAGGACAAGCCCACTCAGATTATACCTAACATATGAGAGGACAAGCTCACTCACATTATACCTAACATATGAAAGGACAAGCCCACTCAGATTATACCTAACATATGAGAGGACAAGCCCACTCAGATTATACCTAACATATGAGAGGACAAGCCCACTCAGATTATACCTAACATATGAGAGGACAAGCCCACTCAGATTATACCTAACATATGAGAGGACAAGCTCACTCACATTATACCTAACATATGAAAGGACAAGCCCACTCAGATTATACCTAACATATGAAAGGACAAGCCCACTCAGATTATACCTAACATATGAGAGGACAAGCCCACTCAGATTATACCTAACATATGAAAGGACAAGCCCACTCAGATTATACCTAACATATGAAAGGACAAGCCCACTCAGATTATACCTAACATATGAAGGGACAAGCCCACTCAGATTATACCTAACATATGAAAGGACAAGCCCACTCAGATTATACCTAACATATGAAAGGACAAGCCCACTCAGATTATACCTAACATATGAAAGGACAAGCCCACTCAGATTATACCTAACATATGAAAGGACAAGCCCACTCACATTATACCTAACATATGAAAGGACAAGCCCACTCAGATTATACCTAACATATGAAAGGACAAGCCCACTCACATTATACCTAACATATGAAAGGACAAGCCCACTCAGATTATACCTAACATATGAGAGGACAAGCCCACTCAGATTATACCGAACATATGAGAGGACAAGCCCACTCAGATTATACCTAACATATGAGAGGACAAGCCCACTCAGATTATACCTAACATATGAGAGGACAAGCCCACTCAGATTATACCTAACATATGAAAGGACAAGCCCACTCAGATTATACCTAACATATGAGAGGACAAGCCCACTCAGATTATACCTAACATATGAAAGGACAAGCCCACTCAGATTATACTTAACATATGAAAGGACAAGCCCACTCAGATTATATCTAACATATGAGAGGACAAGCCCACTCAGATTATACCTAACATATGAAAGGACAAGCCCACTCACATTATACCTAACATATGAAAGGACAAGCCCACTCAGATTATACCTAACATATGAAAGGACAAGCCCACTCAGATTATACCTAACATATGAGAGGACAAGCCCACTCAGATTATATCTAACATATGAAAGGACAAGCCCACTCAGATTATACCTAACATATGAAAGGACAAGCCCACTCAGATTATATCTAACATATGAGAGGACAAGCCCACTCAGATTATACCTAACATATGAAAGGACAAGCCCACTCAGATTATATCTAACATATGAGAGGACAAGCCCACTCAGATTATACCTAACATATGAAAGGACAAGCCCACTCAGATTATACCTAACATATGAAAGGACAAGCCCACTCAGATTATATCTAACATATGAGAGGACAAGCCCACTCAGATTATACCTAACATATGAGAGGACAAGCCCACTCAGATTATATCTAACATATGAAAGGACAAGCCCACTCAGATTATACCTAACATATGAAAGGACAAGCCCACTCAGATTATACCTAACATATGAAGGGACAAGCCCACTCAGATTATACCTAACATATGAGAGGACAAGCCCACTCAGATTATACCTAACATATGAGAGGACAAGCCCACTCAGATTATACCTAACATATGAAAGGACAAGCCCACTCAGATTATACCTAACATATGAAAGGACAAGCCCACTCAGATTATACCTAACATATGAAAGGACAAGCCCACTCAGATTATACCTAACATATGAGAGGACAAGCCCACTCAGATTATACCGAACATATGAAAGGACAAGCCCACTCAGATTATACCTAACATATGAGAGGACAAGCCCACTCAGATTATACTTAACATATGAGAGGACAAGCCCACTCAGATTATACCTAACATATAAAAGGACAAGCCCACTCAGATTATACCTAACATATGAAAGGACAAGCCCACTCAGATTATACCTAACATATGAGAGGACAAGCCCACTCAGATTATACCTAACATATGAGAGGACAAGCCCACTCAGATTATACTTAACATATGAGAGGACAAGCCCACTCAGATTATACCTAACATATGAGAGGACAGGCCCACTCAGATTATACCTAACATATGAGAGGACAAGCCCACTCACATTATACTTAACATATGAGAGGACAAGCCCACTCACATTATACCTAACATATGAAAGGACAAGCCCATTCACATTATACCTAACATATGAGAGGACAAGCCCACTCAGATTATACCTAACATATGAGAGGACAAGCCCACTCAGATTATACTTAACATATGAGAGGACAAGCCCACTCAGATTATACCTAACATATGAAAGGACAAGCCCACTCAGATTATACCTAACATATGAAAGGACAAGCCCACTCAGATTATACCTAACATATGAGAGGACAAGCCCACTCAGATTATACCTAACATATGAGAAGACAAGCCCACTCAGATTATACTTAACATATGAGAGGACAAGCCCACTCAGATTATACCTAACATATGAGAGGACAAGCCCACTCAGATTATACCTAACATATGAGAGGACAAGCCCACTCAGATTATACTTAACATATGAGAGGACAAGCCCACTCAGATTATACCTAACATATGAGAGGACAGGCCCACTCAGATTATACCTAACATATGAGAGGACAAGCCCACTCAGATTATACTTAACATATGAGAGGACAAGCCCACTCAGATTATACCTAACATATGAGAGGACAAGCCCACCCAGATTATACCTAACATATGAGAGGACAAGCCCACTCAGATTATACCTAACATATGAGAGGACAAGCCCACTCAGATTATACCTAACATATGAGAGGACAAGCCCACTCAGATTATACCTAACATATGAGAGGACAAGCCCACTCAGATTATACCTAACATATGAAAGGACAAGCCCACTCAGATTATACCTAACATATGAAAGGACAAGCCCACTCAGATTATACCTAACATATGAAAGGACAAGCCCACTCAGATTATACCTAACATATGAGAGGACAAGCCCACTCAGATTATACCTAACATATGAAAGGACAAGCCCACTCAGATTATACCTAACATATGAGAGGACAAGCCCACTCAGATTATACCTAACATATGAAAGGACAAGCCCACTCAGATTATACCTAACATATGAGAGGACAAGCCCACTCATATTATACCGAACATATGAAAGGACAAGCCCACTCAGATTATACCTAACATATGAAAGGACAAGCCCACTCAGATTATACCTAACATATGAGAGGACAAGCCCACTCAGATTATACCTAACATATGAGAGGACAAGCCCACTCAGATTATACCTAACATATGAGAGGACAAGCCCACTCAGATTATACCTAACATATGAGAGGACAAGCCCACTCAGATTATACTTAACATATGAAAGGACAAGCCCACTCAGATTATACCTAACATATGAGAGGACAAGCCCACTCAGATTATACCTAACATATGAGAGGACAAGCCCACTCAGATTATACTTAACATATGAAAGGACAAGCCCACTCAGATTATACCTAACATATGAAAGGACAAGCCCACTCAGATTATACCTAACATATGAGAGGACAAGCCCACTCAGATTATACCGAACATATGAAAGGACAAGCCCACTCAGATTATACCTAACATATGAGAGGACAAGCCCACTCAGATTATACCTAACATATGAAAGGACAAGCCCACTCAGATTATACCTAACATATGAGAGGACAAGCCCACTCAGATTATACCTAACATATGAGAGGACAAGCCCACTCAGATTATACCTAACATATGAGAGGACAAGCCCACTCACATTATACCTAACATATGAAAGGACAAGCCCACTCAGATTATACCTAACATATGAGAGGACAAGCCCACTCAGATTATACCTAACATATGAGAGGACAAGCCCACTCAGATTATACCTAACATATGAGAGGACAAGCCCACTCAGATTATACCTAACATATGAGAGGACAAGCCCACTCAGATTATACCTAACATATGAGAGGACAAGCCCACTCAGATTATACCTAACATATGAAAGGACAAGCCCACTCAGATTATACCTAACATATGAGAGGACAAGCCCACTCAGATTATACCTAACATATGAGAGGACAAGCCCACTCAGATTATACCTAACATATGAAAGGACAAGCCCACTCAGATTATACCTAACATATGAGAGGACAAGCCCACTCAGATTATACCTAACATATGAAAGGACAAGCCCACTCAGATTATACCTAACATATGAGAGGACAAGCCCACTCAGATTATACCTAACATATGAGAGGACAAGCCCACTCAGATTATACCTAACATATGAGAGGACAAGCCCACTCAGATTATACCTAACATATGAGAGGACAAGCCCACTCAGATTATACCTAACATATGAGAGGACAAGCCCACTCAGATTATACCTAACATATGAAAGGACAAGCCCACTCAGATTATACCTAACATATGAGAGGACAAGCTCACTCAGATTATACCTAACATATGAAAGGACAAGCCCACTCAGATTATACCTAACATATGAAAGGACAAGCCCACTCAGATTATACCTAACATATGAAAGGACAAGCCCACTCAGATTATACCTAACATATGAAAGGACAAGCCCACTCAGATTATACCTAACATATGAGAGGACAAGCCCACTCAGATTATACCTAACATATGAGAGGACAAGCCCACTCAGATTATACCTAACATATGAGAGGACAAGCCCACTCAGATTATACCTAACATATGAGAGGACAAGCCCACTCAGATTATACCTAACATATGAGAGGACAAGCCCACTCAGATTATACTTAACATATGAAAGGACAAGCCCACTCAGATTATACCTAACATATGAGAGGACAAGCCCACTCAGATTATACCTAACATATGAGAGGACAAGCCCACTCAGATTATACCTAACATATGAGAGGACAAGCCCACTCAGATTATACCTAACATATGAGAGGACAAGCCCACTCAGATTATACCTAACATATGAGAGGACAAGCCCACTCACATTATACCTAACATATGAGAGGACAAGCCCACTCAGATTATACCTAACATATGAAAGGACAAGCCCACTCAGATTATACCTAACATATGAGAGGACAAGCCCACTCAGATTATACCTAACATATGAGAGGACAAGCCCACTCAGATTATACCTAACATATGAGAGGACAAGCCCACTCAGATTATACTTAACATATGAAAGGACAAGCCCACTCAGATTATACCTAACATATGAAAGGACAAGCCCACTCAGATTATACCTAACATATGAAAGGACAAGCCCACTCAGATTATACCTAACATATGAGAGGACAAGCCCACTCAGATTATACCTAACATATGAGAGGACAAGCCCACTCAGATTATACCGAACATATGAAAGGACAAGCCCACTCAGATTATACCTAACATATGAGAGGACAAGCCCACTCAGATTATACCTA
Organism: Amphiduros pacificus; assembly: GCA_949316495.1. Classification (NCBI taxonomy): domain Eukaryota; kingdom Metazoa; phylum Annelida; class Polychaeta; order Phyllodocida; family Hesionidae; genus Amphiduros; species Amphiduros pacificus. The sequence goes on along the minus strand of OX439011.1, from coordinate 39,111,287 downwards.
ACATATGAGAGGACAAGCCCACTCAGATTATACCTAACATATGAGAGGACAAGCCCACTCAGATTATACCGAACATATGAAAGGACAAGCCCACTCAGATTATACCTAACATATGAGAGGACAAGCCCACTCAGATTATACCTAACATATGAGAGGACAAGCCCACTCAGATTATACCTAACATATGAGAGGACAAGCCCACTCAGATTATACCGAACATATGAAAGGACAAGCCCACTCAGATTATACCTAACATATGAAAGGACAAGCCCACTCAGATTATACCTAACATATGAAAGGACAAGCCCACTCAGATTATACCTAACATATGAGAGGACAAGCCCACTCAGATTATACCTAACATATGAAAGGACAAGCCCACTCAGATTATACCTAACATATGAAAGGACAAGCCCACTCACATTATACCTAACATATGAGAGGACAAGCCCACTCAGATTATACCTAACATATGAGAGGACAAGCCCACTCAGATTATACCTAACATATGAGAGGACAAGCCCACTCAGATTATACCTAACATATGAGAGGACAAGCCCACTCAGATTATACCTAACATATGAGAGGACAAGCCCACTCAGATTATACCTAACATATGAGAGGACAAGCCCACTCAGATTATACCTAACATATGAGAGGACAAGCCCACTCAGATTATACCTAACATATGAGAGGACAAGCCCACTCAGATTATACCTAACATATGAGAGGACAAGCCCACTCAGATTATATCTAACATATGAAAGGACAAGCCCACTCAGATTATACCTAACATATGAAAGGACAAGCCCACTCACATTATACCTAACATATGAAAGGACAAGCCCACTCACATTATACCTAACATATGAAAGGACAAGCCCACTCAGATTATACCTAACATATGAAAGGACAAGCCCACTCAGATTATACCTAACATATGAAAGGACAAGCCCACTCAGATTATACCTAACATATGAAAGGACAAGCCCACTCAGATTATACCTAACATATGAGAGGACAAGCCCACTCAGATTATACCTAACATATGAAAGGACAAGCCCACTCAGATTATACCTAACATATGAGAGGACAAGCCCACTCAGATTATACCTAACATATGAAAGGACAAGCCCACCCAGATTATACCTAACATATGAAAGGACAAGCCCACTCAGATTATACCTAACATATGAGAGGACAAGCCCACTCAGATTATACCTAACATATGAGAGGACAAGCCCACTCAGATTATACCTAACATATGAGAGGACAAGCCCACTCAGATTATACCTAATATATGAGAGGACAAGCCCACTCACATTATACCTAACATATGAGAGGACAAGCCCACTCACATTATACCTAACATATGAAAGGACAAGCCCACTCACATTATACCTAACATATGAAAGGACAAGCCCACTCACATTATACCTAACATATGAAAGGACAAGCCCACTCAGATTATACCTAACATATGAAAGGACAAGCCCACTCAGATTATACCTAACATATGAAAGGACAAGCCCACTCAGATTATACCTAACATATGAGAGGACAAGCCCACTCAGATTATACCTAACATATGAAAGGACAAGCCCACTCAGATTATACCTAACATATGAGAGGACAAGCCCACTCAGATTATACCTAACATATGAAAGGACAAGCCCACTCACATTATACCTAACATATGAGAGGACAAGCCCACTCACATTATACCTAACATATGAGAGGACAAGCCCACTCACATTATACCTAACATATGAAAGGACAAGCCCACTCACATTATACCGAACATATGAGAGGACAAGCTCACTCACATTATACCTAACATATGAAAGGACAAGCCCACTCAGATTATACCTAACATATGAAAGGACAAGCCCACTCAGATTATACCTAACATATGAAAGGACAAGCCCACTCAGATTATACCTAACATATGAGAGGACAAGCCCACTCAGATTATACCTAACATATGAGAGGACAAGCCCACTCAGATTATACCTAACATATGAGAGGACAAGCCCACTCAGATTATACCTAACATATGAAAGGACAAGCCCACTCAGATTATACCTAACATATGAAAGGACAAGCCCACTCAGATTATACCTAACATATGAAAGGACAAGCCCACTCAGATTATACCTAACATATGAAAGGACAAGCCCACTCAGATTATACCTAACATATGAGAGGACAAGCTCACTCAGATTATACCTAACATATACATTTCTTTTTAATGAGCTCTTCAAAATGGGTGATAAAGGTAAAAACATCTCTCATATTTAATCATCTTTAATTTTGATATTTTTTTACCAAATGTCCACCACCTTCCTGAAATATCACTCATCAAAATGCAATTTTTCAAAAGATTTATTGGAAAGAAATTAGAGGTCATATCTCTCCTTCTTATGATATGCTGTGTTTTGGTGGTTTTAATTGGATTGGAGAGACGACAGTCATTTTTCCTTTACTAGCTTCCTTACTGTTCATTAAGTGATTGCAGGTTCTTTGGTTTCTTTATCTTATAAAAGTGCGTGCTGATTTTCAAAGTAATATAATATAAATGGTACAAAATATTATCAATGCTATGCCCTAGTACTCAACTTTTTGAAATGACTGGTCCTAACCTGTGATTCAGCTGTGCATTAAGTATATTCTTTAATGGACAAACAACATTGCTGGAGGGTTAAAGTGGATATCATTTGGTTTGTCTTCTTTTATCACTCATTACTGTCTGTGTGGTTCTATGTCAATCTTTGTTTATTATTGTCCACATGGCTCTCTTTGTTTATTATTGTCCACATGGCTCTATTCGTTTATTATTGTCCACATGGCTCTCTTTGTTTATTATTGTTCACATGGCTCTATTTGTTTATTATTGTCCACATGGCTCTATCTGTTTATTATTGTCCACATGGCTCTATTTATTTGCTATTGTCTGCGTGGTTCTGTTTGTCCGTTATTGTCCTTGTGGCTCCCCAATGCTATGAGTCATTAATAATAATTACCCCATTGCTATCCTATGAGTCATCAATAATGATTCCTCTGTTCTATGAGTCAACAATAATGATTCCTCTATTCTATGAGTCACCAATAATGATTCCTCTATTCTATGAGTCATCAATAATGATTCCTCTATTCTATGAGTCATCAATAATGATCCCCTAATTTATGAGTCTATAATAATGATTCCCCCATTGCTATGAATCATCATCAATGATTCCCCTAATTATAGTCAGCATGGGAAATGTTTTTTAAGAAGTGAGTGTAGAAGGTTACCTCATGGAGTTCGTCTTCATCAAACTCTCCGGTCTCCGCCCAGTACTCCAGCTCCAGCTGGAGGTCCCTCGGGAACAGGAACGCCCTGCAGCGCAAGATCACTCTATATCAATACTCTGCTAGTCTTTATTATTTGTTTTTTTTTTAGATGACAAAGTTTACATGTTATTTTGCTAAATGCTGCTTTTCTCCAGAAGTCTCAAACCAAGGTTTATTTTGGATTAGCAGAATGAGGCACTGGATGTTCCAGGTATGTATTGTGAAGAGCGTGATTTATTTACAACAACAAAACTTCAGTCAAAAGCCTCAAGAAGTGTATCAACATTACTTTTTTGTAGTGTATGTGATTATTTGTTTGTGATTAATTGCCTGCAAAATTAATGATAATTTGAAGTATTTATCCCGCTTTGTAGGTTGAGATGAGTTTAACAATGCTGCAAAATCCAGCATGGCTAAAAATTTATGACAAAAATACATCCAAATATTCCTGAACCAATCACACCAGTTTTTTTTTCTTATTTGTTCAAAAAGAATCTTTTTTGCCAGTTTTTTGGTTGCACTCACCAGTCAGTGGGGACAGCTCCTGTATTCTCTAACATCAACTGCACGACACACTCCTCGCTGCCGATCGGAGCTGCCCCAAAATTGAAATCCAGGATAGCTCTGGTGTACACTGGAGGGCGCCGCCGGTGACTGAACACAAACAACAAACAATTATTATTCAATTATATATCACCTCATTTCATCTCATGTTTTCTCATACTTTTCATGTTTTACTGTAAAATTTCATTATTTATTATACTATTTCATGTCTTAAAATGACACATTCTCTCATTTTCTCATATTATCTCCTGTTTTCCCATATTATCTCCTGTTTTCCCATACTATCTCATGTTTTCCCATACTATCTCATGTTTTCCCATATTATCTCATGTTTTCCCATACTATCTCATGTTTTCTCATACTATCTCATGTTTTCCCATATTATCTCATGTTTTCCCATATTATCTCATGTTTTCTCATATTATCTCATGTTTTCCCATATTATCTCATGTTTCTCATATTATCTCATGTTTTCCCATACTGTCTCATGTTTTCCCATACTATCTCATGTTTTCTCATATTATCTCATGTTTTCCCATACTATCTCATGTTTTCTCATATTATCTATATATATATTTACCTGTGTCTGGTGGAGGCTGAGTACATAAGTTCTGCTGCTGACGGATCAGAATCCAGACAAACGTTCAGGCTGAAGTAAAATACATCACATCATGTAAAGACACTCAATGCTGTCCAACGAGTGAATCATAATGTTATTTTTGATCAAACCCCTTATTTTTGTATGATCTGAGTGTATACTTCTCAAATTTATCCTTGGGATAAAATCATTGTCATAACAGGAAGTGTGACACAGGAAGTGTGACACAGGAAGTGTGACACAGGAAGTGTGACACAGGAAGTGTGACACAGGAAGTGTGACACAGGAAGTGTGACACAGGAAGTGTGACATAGGAAGTGTGACACAGGAAGTGTGACACAGGAAGTGTGACACAGGAAGTGTGACACAGGAAGTGTGGAAACTAACTTATCCAGAGAGAAGAGTCTCCACAGCTGCTTCTTGCTGATGTTGATATTGCTGCCATAGCAACGGGCATCGGTAACGGCCAGGGTGGGAAACACTCCAGTCGCCAGGACATGACACAAGTGCTGAGGCTCGCTGGCCACTGGAATGATGTCACCTCCTGCAATATAGATATGCTGGATGGGAAATGGGCTTTATATACATTGTATATCTTAATAATAATAATAATAATGATAATAATAATTATACTATGAGTGCCGCACGAGACAATGATAGGAGACAATGACAATTATTTCAATTAATCGGAGAGCAGCTAACAAACATAGTAACAATGGCAGGAAGCGGTGATATTACCACCTGTCTACATATCAACATCGCATGGATGACTTTCTCAGAATATATAATAGAGAAAAATCATTAAAGAACTGAGAAAAAAATGTTCAAATTAACAGGCAACAGGGTCATCTCGGTCAGCTACGGATAGTCTAGTATATATATATATATTGGAATATCTGTTGGAATATGAAATGCGGATTATATAACCAGTAAATTTTGGCACAAATTCTGAATTGTAACAGTTGTAGATTTTGTGCCATGTATGTAGGCTTGTGCTGAGATCATGTACCTTCTGGTGCCAGGAGTTGGTAGGAGATAGCAAACTGGTAGCAGACCCGGCGGTGAGGGCGTACTCGGGCCGGTATGATGTGCTTGGACCGTGCCGGTAATATTCCCTCCATCCGGTCCAACTGCAAACCTGCAATACACCCACATAAAGACGTCAACATATTTAAAAAAAATCTGATCTGTAGTCCGTGAAATTAAAATATTCTGATCCAGAGGGCTTTCTGTGGAAACATCAAAACTTGAAATAGAGGGTGTCGGTAGCGGCTTCAAAATATTCTAATCTAACCTACATGTATAGGTCCATGTCAATATCTCACTGACCTACAGGTCCATGTCAATATCTCACTGACCTATAGGTCCATGTCAATATCTCACTGACCTATAGGTCCATGTCAATATCTCACTGACCTATAGGTCCATGTCAATATCTCACTGACCTACAGGTCCATGTCAATATCTCACTGACCAATAGGTCCATATCAATATCTCACTGACCTACAGGTCCATGTCAATATCTCACTGACCTATAGGTCCATGTCAATATCTCACTGACCAATAGGTCCATGTCAATATCTCACTGACCTATAGGTCAACATGTATGTCAATATCTCACTGACCTATAGGTCCATATCAATATCTCACTGACCTACAGGTCCATGTCAATATCTCACTGACCTATAGGTCCATGTCAATATCTCACTGACCTACAGGTCCATGTCAATATCTCACTGACCAATAGGTCCATGTCAATATCTCACTGACCTATAGGTCAACATGTATGTCAATATCTCACTGACCTATAGGTCCATATCAATATCTCACTGACCTACAGGTCCATGTCAATATCTCACTGACCTATAGGTCCATGTCAATATCTCACTGACCTACAGGTCCATGTCAATATCTCACTGACCTACAGGTCCATGTCAATATCTTACTGACCTACAGGTCCATGTCAATATCTCACTGACCTACAGGTCCATGTCAATATCTCACTGACCTACAGGTCCATGTCAATATCTCACTGACCTATAGGTCCATGTCAATATCTCACTGACCTACAGGTCCATGTCAATATCTCACTGACCTATAGGTCCATGTCAATATCTCACTGACCTATAGGTCCATGTCAATATCTCACTGGCCTGTAGATCCATGTCAATATCTCACTGACCTACAGGTCCATGTCAATATCTCACTGACCTACAGGTCCATGTCAATATCTCACTGACCTATAGGTCCATGTCAATATCTCACTGACCTATAGGTCCATGTCAATATCTCACTGGCCTGTTGATCCATGTCAATATCTCACTGACCTACAGGTCCATGTCAATATCTCACTGACCTATAGGTCCATGTCAATATCTCACTGACCTACAGGTCCATGTCAATATCTCACTGACCTACAGGTCCATGTCAATATCTCACTGACCTATAGGTCCATGTCAATATCTCACTGACCTATAGGTCCATGTCAATATCTCACTGGCCTGTAGATCCATGTCAATATCTCACTGACCTACAGGTCCATGTCAATATCTCACTGACCTACAGGTCCATGTCAATATCTCACTGACCTATAGGTCCATGTCAATATCTCACTGACCTATAGGTCCATGTCAAAATCTCACTGACCTATAGGTCCATGTCAATATCTCACTGACCTATAGGTCCATGCCAATATCTCACTGACCTATAGGTCCATGCCAATATCTCACTGACCTATAATAATAGGTTCATGTCATTCTATCACTGACCTGTATGTCACAGTGTCGTTAACTCATAGCTTGGTCACTGACCTGTGAATCAATCACAATATCACTACAGGTTGCTGATCATAGAAAATTCAATATGTCAGTGACCTAAATGTGGCTCTATTACTGACTCCTACATAACTATACCACTGATCTCTATTTATCTCATAATATGACTGACCTATGGGGTCCATGGAGGTGTCTTCAAGGAATCCAGGTTCGTTGATATTCTGGTCCACATGAAGCTTATAGTGAAGACTACAATCGCTCTCATTATACAGCGCCACCTGGCGGGAGGCAGAACTCCCAACGACCACGGTGCCAAAGTCCATGTAGGTCTGCTCTGCCTGGAAAACATAGACCTGTATTAGTGACCTCAGGACATTAATCAATAATTCTGTCTGGAAATATACAAAATCCATCTAGGTTTATACTGTAAAATTCTATCTCGGGATATACTGTAAAATTCTATCTAGGTTTATACTGTAAAATTCTATCTAGGGATATACTGTAAAATTCTATCTCGGGATATACTGTAAAATTCTATCTAGGTTTATACTGTAAAATTCTATCAAGAGATATACTGTAAAATTCTATTTGGGGATATGCTGTAAAATTCTATTTGGGGATATACTATAAAATTCTATCTAGGGATATGCTGTAAAATTCTATCTAGGGATATGCTGTAAAATTCTATCTCGGGATATACTGTAAAATTCTATCTAGGTTTATACTGTAAAATTCTATCAAGAGATATACTGTAAAATTCTATTTGGGGATATGCTGTAAAATTCTATTTGGGGATATACTATAAAATTCTATCTAGGGATATGCTGTAAAATTCTATCTAGGGATATGCTGTAAAATTCTATCTAGGGATATGCTGTAAAATTCTATTTGGGGATATACTGTCAAATTCTATCTGGGGATATACTGTCAAATTCTATCTGGGGATATACTGTCAAATTCTATTTGAAGATATACTGTAAAATTCTATCTAGGGATACACTGTAAAATTCTATCTGGGGACATACTATAAAATTCTATTTGGGGATACACTGTAAAATTCTATTTGGGGATATACTGTCAAATTCTATTTGGGGATACACTAAAATTCTATCTGGGGACATACTGTAAAATTCTATCTAGGGATATACTGTAAAATTTTATCTGGAAATATACTGTAAAAATCCATCTAGGGATATATTGCAAAAATCCATCTAGGGATATACTGTAAAATTCTATCTCTGGATATACCATAAAATTCTATCTAGGGATATGCTGTAAAATTCTATCTAGGGATATGCTGTAAAATTCTATCTAGGTTTATACTGTAAAATTCTATCTTGGGACATACTGTAAAATTCTATTTGGGAATACACTGTAAAATTCTATTTGGGGACATACTGTAAAATTATATCTCGGGATATACCGTAAAATTCTATTTAGGGATATGCTGTAAAATTCTATCTGGGATAAACAGAGTAATTATTTCTAGGGGTATACTTTATAATTGGGGATATATACTAGGTTGTTTTGTATGGGGGTATACTGGGTTACTCTATCTGGGGGTATACTGGGTTACTCTATCTGGGAGTATACTGGGTTACTCTATCTGGGGGTATACTGGGTTACTCTATCTGGGGGTATACTGGGTTACTCTATCTGGGGGTATACTGGGTTACTCTATCTGGGGGTATACTGGGTTACTCTATCTGGGGGTATACTGGGTTACTCTATCTGGGAGTATACTGGGTTACTCTATCTGGGGGTATACTGGGTTACTCTATCTGGGGGGTATACTGGGTTACTCTATCTGGGGTATACTGGGTTACTCTACCTGGGGGTATACTGGGTTACTCTATCTGGGGGTATACTGGGTTACTCTATCTAGGGGTATACTGGGTTACTCTACCTGGGGGTATACTGGGTTACTCTATCTAGGGGTATACTGGGTTACTCTACCTGGGGGTATACTGGGTTACTCTATCTAGGGGTATACTGGGTTACTCTATCTAGGGGTATACTGGGTTACTCTATCTAGGGGTATACTGGGTTACTCTATCTAGGAACCGGCCCCACTAGCACAGTTGGTAGAGTGTAGGATCTGTGCCTTTAATGGTTATATAAGTGGAGGGCGGGAGGTGATGGGTTCGATTCCCACTGGCGGCAGTGTAACTTTCACACTGGTTAAAAGTCTCGAAAGTCGACCTGATATGGCCATAGTTGCTGAAAGGGTCGTTAAAACATCATTTCACATTTTTTCACTCTATCTAGGGGTATACTGGGTTACTCTATCTGGGGGTATACTGGGTTACTCTATCTAGGGGTATACTGGGTTACTCTATCTGGGGGTATACTGGGTTACTCTATCTAGGGGTATACTGGGTTACTCTATCTAGGGGTATACTGGGTTACTCTATCTGGGGGTATACTGGGTTACTCTATCTGGGGGTATACTGGGTTACTCTATCTAGGGGTATACTGGGTTACTCTATCTAGGGGTATACTGGGTTACTCTATCTGGGGGTATACTGGGTTACTCTATCTATGGGTATACTGGGTTACCCTATCTAGGGGTATACTGGGTTACTCTATCTGGGGGTATACTGGGTTACTCTATCTGGGGGTATATCTGGGGGTACACTGGGTTACTCTATCTGAGGGTATTTTTTTAAATTCTATCTGGGGGTATATCTGGGGGTACACTGGGTTACTCTATCTGAGGGTATTTTGTATAATTCTATCTGGGGGTATATCTGGGGGTACACTGGGTTACTCTATCTGAGGGTATTTTGTATAATTCTATCTGGGGGTATATCTGGGGGTATACTGGGTTACTCTATCTGAGGGTATTTTGTATAATTCTATCTGGGGGTATACTGGGTTACTCTATCTGAGGGTATTTTGTATAATTCTATCTGGGGGTATACTGGGTTACTCTATCTGAGGGTATTTTGTATAATTCTATCTAGGGGTATACTGGGTTACTCTATCTGGGGGATATACTGGGTTACTCTATCTGGGGGTATACTGGGTTACTCTATCTGAGGGTATTTTGTATAATTCTATCTGGGGGTATATCTGGGGGTACACTGGGTTACTCTATCTGAGGGTATTTTGTATAATTCTATCTGGGGGTTATTTTATTTGGTTATTTTATTTAGTTATTTTATTTGGAGACATACTGTATAATTCACCCCAGGGATACACCACATGGTTTAGGGACTGCAACTTTTGAGGTCTTTTTCTATAATTTTGCATTATTTGACTTTTGAAATAATCTCAAAGTAAGCAAATTTTGAACCATATTTCAGCCACTGTCCAGTGATATACTGTTATATAATTCTATCGAGGGACATATTGTTATATCCATGTAAATCTACAGAGGGATATATATGTACATGTATGGTTATATAATTATCTCTAGGGATATGCTGAATATAATTGTCTACTGAATATAATTCTCTCTAGGGATATACTGAATATAATTCTCTACTGAATATAATTCTCTCTAGGGATATACTGAATATAATTCTCTCTAAGGATATACTGAATATAATTCTCTCTAGGGATATACTGAATATAATTCTCTCTAGGGATATACTGAATATAATTCTCTCTAGGGATAAACCGTAACAGTTATATAATTCTATCAAGGGATATATTGTTATATATTTCCCCTTAGTGATATACTGTTATATAATTCTATCGAGGGATCATCATCATCATCATCATCATCATCATCATCATCATCATCATCATCATCATCATCATCATCATCATCATCATCATCATCATCATCATCATCATCATTCTATGAGGTTCTGACCTTGATTTCTCCGAGGGCGCCTTCCCCGATGACCCTGACAGTGAAGAGTCGTTTCTTGCCGGCGGAGGATTGGCTGCTCTGGCCCTGACCACACACCACCAGGCTGGGCTTCATCACATGCTTAACCTGCTCCTGCGGCGTGAACGACCACTCGTGATGCTGAAAACAAACTTCACCCATCAGAACCTCCAATCAATTGTATTTGAATGTATGACCCCATCAGAACCTCAAATCAATTGTATTTGAATGGATGACCCCATCAGAACCTCTCACTTTTAATCTAATAGAATGTAAAACCCATCAGAGCCTTCCATCTGTCATCCTTTCGAATATATATCCCCACCAGAGCCTTTCATTAACATATAATCCATTAGAATATATAACCCATCAGAGCCTCACACTAACATGTACCACATTAGCATATGTTTTTACCCATCAGAGTTTCTATCAGGGTCTCTGACATCTGATTTGTCCCTTTTATTTATACCCTAATGAGCCTCTACTGACCTGTGATTCGTTGGGTTGGATGATGCCCTCGGCAGGACACACAGACAGAAGTTTGGCATCAGCATGGTTCATTTTCCACTCGAAGCGGAGAGGTATACGGGAGACATTGGTGACAGTGTACTGACGATGGGAGGCCGTCCCCACACATGTTGGCTTGAAGAACATCACTCCCATACTGTCCAGCATGACCTCAGCCGCCTCGGCCGACCCCCACGCTGTCACCTCCTGCAAACACAAACCCTCCGTCAACATCACAGTAACACTTTGCCAACATCGCAGTAACACTTTGCCAACATCACAGTGACACTTTGCCAACATCACAGGAACACTTTGCCAACATCGCAGGAACACTTTACCAACATCACAGTAACACCTAGCCAAGATCACAATGACACTTTGCCAACATCGCAGTAACACTTTGCCAACATCGCAGTAACACTTTGCCAACATCGCAGTAACACTTTGCCAACATCACAGGAACACTTTGCCAACATTAGAGTAACACTCTGTCAACATCACAGTAACACCTTGCCAACATCACAGGAACACTTTGCCAACATCACAGGAACACTCTGCCAACATCACAGTGACACTTTGCCAACACCACAGGAACACTTTGCCAACATCACAGGAACACTTTACCAACATCACAGGAACACTTTGCCAACATCACAGGAACACTTTGCCAACATCACAGGAACACTTTGCCAACATCACAGTGACACTTTGCCAACATCACAGTGACACTTTGCCAACATCACAGGAACACTCTGCCAACATCACAGTGACACTTTGCCAACATCACAGTGACACTTTGCCAACATCACAGTAACACTTTGCCAACATCACAGGAACACTTTGTCAAGATCACAGTAACACTTTGCCAACATCACAGTAACACTTTGCCAACATCACAGGAACACTTTGTCAAGATCACAGTAACACTCTGCCAACATCACAGTAACACCTTGCCAACACCACAGGAACACTTTGCCAACATCACAGGAACACTTTGCCAACATCACAGTGACACTTTGCCAACATCACAGGAACACTTTGCCAACATCACAGGAACACTTTGCCAACATCACAGTGACACTTTGCCAACATCACAGTGACACTTTGCCAACATCACAGTGACACTTTGCTAACATCACAGTAACACTTTGCCAACATCACAGGAACACTTTGTCAACATCACAGGAACACTTTGCCAACATTAGAGTAACACTCTGTCAACATCACAGTAACACCTTGCCAACATCACAGGAACACTTTGCCAACATCACAGGAACACTCTGCCAACATCACAGTAACACTTTGCCAACATCACAGTAACACCTTGCCAACACCACAGGAACACTTTGCCAACATCACAGGAACACTTTGCCAACATCACAGTGACACTTTGCCAACATCACAGGAACACTTTGCCAACATCACAGGAACACTTTGCCAACATCACAGTGACACTTTGCCAACATCACAGTGACACTTTGCCAACATCACAGTGACACTTTGCTAACATCACAGTAACACTTTGCCAACATCACAGGAACACTTTGTCAAGATCACAGTAACACTCTGCCAACATCACAGTAACACCTTGCCAACACCACAGTAACACTCTGTCAACATCACAGGAACACTTTGCCAACATCACAGGAACACTTTGTCAACATCACAGTGACACTTTGCCAACACCACAGGAACACTTTGCCAACATCACAGTGACACTTTGCCAACATCACAGTAACACTCTGCCAACATCACAGGAACACTCTGCCAAAGTGACGCAGTGACAAAGTGACGCTTTGCAAATATCAGACTGTTACTCTGCCAACATCAGAGTCAAAGGACACTTTGTCAACATCTCAGAAACACTTTGCCAACATCACAGTAACAATTTGCTTATACTGACTTCGAAATGAAAAACTATTCATCTCTTATTAGTTTTCAGTAATATAGGTGAATGTTTCAATGACAAAGCCAGTAAATACCCGAGTGTTCTTGTCTGCGTCATCCAGCTTCAGTAATATAGGTGAATGTTTCAATGACAAAGCCAGTAAATACCCGAGTGTTCTTGTCTGCGTCATCCAGCTTCAGTAATATAGGTGAATGTTTCAATGACAAAGCCAGTAAATACCTGAGTGTTCTTGTCTGCATCATTCAGCTTCAGTCGCAGCACGTGTTTGTACGTCTTTACGGCAGTCGGGAGAATCTTCATCACGAACATCTGACATCCCGACCTCAGAAGTCCCTTCGTAGGCTTCATGCTGAATATCCTATAATAAAGAACAAGAAAGGTTAATCTTTAAAAAAAAATTCACACGATGCTGTATAACACGCCCAGTCATTAAAATTGCCCTCAATTGGCTGAAACGAGTCCATGATTATGTTGAACATAGAGTACCTTGAAGCAACACTATTTGGATTGTCTGCCAAATAGAAAATTGTAAAGAAAATTGTAAATAGTTAATTGTAAATAGTAAAGAGGGATATACTGGTATATAAGGAAGTTTGTATTCTTGATTAAATCAATTTTATTGGGATGAGATCGGTGTTAAATGTCTTAAATGTTGTGGGGAACAGGTAGAGAGCAAATTTGGCCGAGATACTAACCAGTACATGTATGGTATGGGTGTGTGTGAGTGGTATGGGTGTGTGTGAGTGGTATAGGTGTGTGTGTGGGTGGTATGGGTGTGTGTGAGTGGTATGGGTGTGTGTGAGTGGTATGGGTGTGTGTGTGGGTGGTATGGGTGTGTGTGAGTGGTATGGGTGTGTGTGAGTGGTATGGGTGTGTGTGAGTGGTATGGGTGTATGTGTGGGTGGTATGGGTGTGTGTGTGAGTGGTATGGGTGTGTGTGAGTGGTATGGGTGTGTTTTTACAAAAACTCTTAGTTAATGTTTAGGGGGTCGTCTTAACCCGAGAGCAACCTGTGGACGAGGATTTACGCCCAAAAATTACGGCACTATGAGTTTTCATTATGAACATTCTTATTTTCGAAATAACGAATATCAGACATAGCGGATCGGTTTAACAGTCTTATACTCGAGTAATTACGGTAAAACGTAAATACGATGTCAAAACATTACGAATATCAGACGTAGCAGATTGATTTTAATTGCATTTTAAATGATAAATAAAGGTATTTACCCAATATTATTTCGAAACGCTTTGTTTTGACTTTGTTCTCACTGATTCCAATTATCAGCGTTCACAGTTTTGCATTTCGTCTTTGTTTCCACTGCTTTGAGTCGTGTCTTCCCTTTTTGGCAGAAATGCTTTCACACGCAGATCGATTTTAATTACGTTTTAAATGATAAATAAAGGTATTTACCCAATATTATAAACGATGATAATTAAAAGCGATATAATTAATATCTTTGGCTTATAATACACATAATTCACAGTTTTGCGTTACGTCATTCTCTCCACTGCTTTGAGTCGTGTCTTCCCTGTTGACAGAAATGCTTTCACACGTGGATCGATTTTAATTGCGTTTTAAATGATAAATAAAGGTATATACATAATATTATCACAAATTACACTTTGCAGATCGAGAACAGAACAAAACCATCCATTATTGCGCAATATATTAATATTTCAATGCAAGTTAACAATCGTTTTCGTGCTAAAAACAAGAGCCTCTTCCCGTCAATTCTGCCTTTATAAAATTGCGACCACGTGTTGCATTGATTCGTGTCTTCCCTTCTTGACAGAAATGCCTTCACACGTGGATCGATTTTAATTGCGTTTTAAATGATAAATAAAGGTATTTACCCAATATTATCACAAATTATGCTTCGCAGGTCGAGAATTTATCCATGAAATAAAACGTAAATATCATGTACGTGACGTCGCGTTAATTCACGTCCGCAACACGTGAAGCCAGGGATCCATCATTGCGCAATATATAAATATTTCAATGCGTGTTAAGTAGGCTCTGATCGTTTTCGCGCCAAAAATCCGCCTTTTAAAATGACGACCTCGTATTGCGTAATGCATGTTAAATTGATAAATGGTTTTGTTCTGTTCTCGACCTGCAAAGCGTAATTTGTGTTTATATTGGGTATATACTTTTATTTATCATTTAAAACGCAATTAAAATCGATCCGTTACGGATATGAAAGTTCAATTTGACATATTGGGCGCTCCACTTTTGTCTCGTGGGCACCCAGACGCTAAGATCAAGGACGTCACGTACATCGTATTACGTTTTACTTCGTGGAGAAATTCTCGACCTGCGAAGCATAATTTGTGATAATATTGGGTAAATACCTTTATTTATTATTTAAAACGTAATTAAAATCAATCTGCTACGTCTGATGTCTATTATTTCGAAACACTTGTTCTCACTGATTCCAATTATCAGCGTTCACAGTTTTGCATTTCGTCATTGTTTCCACTGCTTTGAGTCGTGTCTTCCCTTTTTGACAGAAATGCTTTCACACGTGTATCAAATTTATTTGTGTTTTAAATGGATTGATGGTTTTGTTCTCTTCTCGAAAATTTTGCGATAATATTGGGTAAATACCTTTATTTATCATTTAAATTGCAATTAAAATCGATCTGCTACATCACTCCCGCTTTTTAAAATGACGACCTCGTATTGCATAATGCATGTTAAATGAATGGATGGTTTTGTTCTGTTCTTGCCCTGCAAAGCGAATTTGTGATAATATTGGGTAAATACCTTTATTTATCATTTAAAATGCAATTAAAATCGATCGCTACGTTCGATATTCGTTATTTCGAAAATATGAACATCGTATTTACGTTTTACCGTATATACTCATGTATAAGACCGTTAAGATTTTGTATTGTAAGCATATTTACGTTTCACTTTTAAAATGTCTGCCAAGCTTCAGCTAAAGCTTGAATGGTAGCAGAGCCGATATCTCAAGAAAAACCAACTCGTCTTATATTCGGAAATTGTTTTTTTCAAGCAAAATAACCTTAATTTTGGGGGGTCATCTTATACACGAGTCGTCTTATACACGAGTAAATACGGTACATATTACCCTGTGGGATCCTTCTCGAAGTCATAAAGTATGGGGATGGAATATGTGTGTGTATGTGTGTGTGTGTGAGTGTGTGTGAGTGTATGTGTGTGTGTGAGTGGTATGTGTGTGAGTGGTGTGTGTGGGTGTGCCTGTGAGTGTGTGAGTGGTAGTATTAACATATTACCCTGTGGGATCCTTCTCAAAGTCATACAGTATGGGTGTGGTGCCAGTGTTGGTCAGGAGGATGGTGCGATACGTCGCCTCGTGAGCATTCACTGCCGGAAACACCACTCTGTTAGAATCCAGCGTGAACCGCGGCAGAAATGTCTCGTTGTTTGCCAGGAATGTGTGTGCTAGAATGACAATAACCAAGTGTGTGTCCTAAGACTGACAAAAAAAAATTGTCTGAACAATAACTTATCAACTTCATTATATCTCTTTAAAGATCTTAATGCGCTGAGTATGTGCACATTATTTGCAACATTAAATGTGAAAAACCTGCAGACAGTTTTTGTTTTTTGAATATCTAAATTGCATGCTGACCTAATACAATCAACCAAGCAGAGCACATTTAATCCTCCATGGAGAACCCATGTGAAAATATATACATGTATATCAAAAAGAGAATACAGAGAACGCAGACTACTGGTGCGAAAAAAATTACTGTCACCATATAGAGTTGTCAACAAACGATGCCTGATGCTTTTTGTGTCACAAATATTGCAATCTTTTCATGAGTGTTTAAGGTACCTGTGGCAGTGAGAGTCAGACACCAGGGGGGGCTGTGAGTCACATCTTCTACCAGCCGGTAATCCCTCAGACTCTTATAGTGGGCATAGCATTCCAACTGACAGCCATAAAACTGATTCGGAGCATTCTGGAACAGCAAACATATAACTCAGATACAATTATTCTACAACTACTTGAAACACTCTGCTGAAATTATATTCCAGACATCAAAGCATACGTTCCAGATCTTATTTCCAGAGGTACGAATATGGATCATTAAATTTTGTCTGTCAAAATCCAAAATATTTAAGCTTATATAAAACAATTAAAAAAACATTGACTACCATACTGTGTACAGTAGCTATAACACATTACAAACTGTTATTACTGGAAGATCTTTTTCTGTATACTTACAGATATATGCTTACAGGTACATACTTACAGGTTTGTATCCAGGTCCGTATGTGTATACTTACAGGTCCGTATGTGTATACTTACAGGTCTGTGTGTGTATACTTACAGGTCTGTATATGTATACTTACAGGTCTGTGTGTGTATACTTACAGGTCTGTGTGTGTATACTTACAGGTCTGTATGTGTATACTTACAGGTCTGTGTGTGTATACTTACAGGTCTGTGTGTGTATACTTACAGGTCTGTGTGTGTATACTTACAGGTCTGTATGTGTATACTTACAGGTCTGTGTGTGTATACTTACAGGTCTGTATATGTATACTTACAGGTCTGTGTGTGTATACTTACAGGTCTGTGTGTATACTTACAGGTCTGTGTGGGTATACTTACAGGTCTGTATGTGTATACTTACAGGTCTGTGTGTGTATACTTACAGGTCTGTGTGTGTATACTTACAGGTCTGTGTGTGTATACTTACAGGTCTGTATGTGTATACTTACAGGTCTGTGTGTGTATACTTACAGGTCTGTATATGTATACTTACAGGTCTGTGTGTGTATACTTACAGGTCTGTGTGTATACTTACAGGTCTGTGTGGGTATACTTACAGGTCTGTATGTGTATACTTACAGGTCTGTGTGTATACTTACAGGTCTGTGTGTATACTTACAGGTCTGCATGTGTATACTTTTAGGTTGGTATATACATGTCCTTGTGTGTTTACATACAGTTCTGTGTGTTTATATTTTCAGGTCTTTATCTGGATAAACTTACTGGTCGGAATGTGACGGTGAAGGGAGCGGATCCGAGGGACGGTATATCCATGGTTGCCGGGGTAACAGAGAACACATGATCCGGTCCTGAAATTATAGTTTTTTATATTTAATTTCTGAAAAGAGAGCTACAGACAACATGAGAGCTGCAGACAACATGAGAATTACAGACAACATGAGAGCTACAGACAACATGAGAGCTACAGACAACATGAGAGCTACAGACAACATGAGAGCTACAGACAACATGAGAACTGCAGACAACATGATAGCTACAGACAACATGAGAGCTACAGACAACATGAGAACTGCAGACAACATGAGAACTACAGACAACATGAGAGCTACAGACAACATGAGAGCTACAGACAACATGAGAGCTACAGACAACATGAGAACTACAGACAACATGAGAACTGCAGACAACATGAGAGCTACAGACAACATGAGAGCTGCAGACAACATGAGAACTGCAGACAACATGATAGCTACAGACAACATGAGAGCTACAGACAACATGAGAGCTACAGACAACATGAGAACTACAGACAACATGTTCACAAGTTTTTTCAGAGATTGAGTCACCAGACATCAAAATGAAGGTCAAGGTCACTGCTCCCATCACACAATGGTGACCTTGACCTTGGCATGGTTCAGTGTACACTTACCTCCCATCCACACAATGGTGATCTTGCCCTTAGTATGGTTCGTCAGATTCACAGTCTACAACAAGCAAAATTTGTCAACACCAGAAATATTTTCAGCCTTCCCATCTTACATTCCCAGCCATCAGATTTTATATTTTCAGCCTTCCCATCTAACATTCCCAGCCATCAGATTTTATATTTTCAGCCTTCCCATCTAACATTGCCAGCCATCAGATTTTATATTTCCCTTCTAACATTCCCAGCCGTCAGATTTTACATTTCCCATCTAACATTCCCAGCCATCAGATTTTATATTTTCAGCCTTCCCATCTAACATTCCCAGCCATCAGATTTTATATTTTCAGCCTTCCCATCTAACATTCCCAGCCATCAGATTTTATATTTTCAGTTTTCCCATCTAACATTCCCAGCCATCAGATTTTACATTTCCCATCTAACATTCCCAGCCATCAGATTTTATATTTCCCTTCTAACATTCCCAGCCGTCAGATTTTACATTTCCCATCTAACATTCCCAGCCATCAGATTTTATATTTTCAGCCTTCCCATCTAACATTCCCAGCCATCAGATTTTATATTTTCAGCCTTCCCATCTAACATTCCCAGCCATCAGATTTTATATTTCCCTTCTAACATTCCCAGCCGTCAGATTTTACATTTCCCATCTAACATTCCCAGCCATCAGATTTTATATTTTCAGCCTTCCCATCTAACATTCCCAGCCATCAGATTTTATATTTTCAGCCTTCCCATCTAACATTCCCAGCCATCAGATTTTATATTTTCAGTTTTCCCATCTAACATTCCCAGCCATCAGATATTATATTTTCAGCCTTCCAGTCTTCCTAGACATCCAATTCAACATTCCCTCCCCTCTCATTCTCCCCATTCAAGTAACATTTCAAATAACATTCCCAGCTTTATCATTCATTTTTCCAGCCCTTCCATGTAACATTCCCAGCTTTATCATTCATTTTTCCAGCCCTTCCATCTAACATTCCCAGCCCACACCCAAATTAACATTTCAAAGTATAGAAAACTATTTTACTTTAAATGAACTCACCATTTGGTTGAGAAGTCTCATGTCTGAACATCGGCCAAAGTCTGCCTCATGTATGTCCATGCTGACATGGGGCGTAGAGCTCTGTAATATAAAGACAAACATGCTGAAATACAGTGCAGTCCTCTGCAATATAACAACAAATATGGGGCGTAGAGCTCTGTAATATAAAGACAAACATGCTGAAATACAGTGCAGTCCTCTGCAATATAACAACAAATATGGGGCGTAGAGCTCTGTAATATAAAGACAAACATGCTGAAATACAGTGCAGTCCTCTGCAATATAACAACAAATATGGGGCGTAGAGCTCTGTAATATAAAGACAAACATGCTGAAATACAGTGCAGTCCTCTGCAATATAACAGCAAATGTAGAGCTCTGTAATATAAAGACAAACATGCTGAAATACAGTGCAGTCCTCTGCAATATAACAACAAATATGGGGCGTAGAGCTCTGTAATATAAAGACAAACATGCTGAAATACAGTGCAGTCCTCTGCAATATAACAACAAATATGGGGCGTAGAGCTCTGTAATATAAAGACAAACATGCTGAAATACAGTGCAGTCCTCTGCAATATAACAACAAATATGGGGCGTAGAGCTCTGTAATATAAAGACAAACATGCTGAAATACAGTGCAGTCCTCTGCAATATAACAGCAAATGTAGAGCTCTGTAATATAAAGACAAACATGCTGAAATACAGTGCAGTCCTCTGCAATATAACAACAAATATGGGGCGTAGAGCTCTGTAATATAAAGACAAACATGCTGAAACACAGTGCAGTCCTCTGCAATATAATAACAAATATGGGGCGTAGAGCTCTGTAATATAAAGACAAACATGCTGAAATACAGTGCAGTCCTCTGCAATATAACAGCAAATGTAGAGCTCTGTAATATAAAGACAAACATGCTGAAATACAGTGCAGTCCTCTGCAATATAACAACAAATATGGGGCGTAGAGCTCTGTAATATAAAGACAAACATGCTGAAACACAGTGCAGTCCTCTGCAATATAATAACAAATATGGGGCGTAGAGCTCTGTAATATAAAGACAAACATGCTGAAATACAGTGCAGTCCTCTGCAATATAATAACAAATATGGGGCGTAGAGCTCTGTAATATAAAGACAAACATGCTGAAATACAGTGCAGTCCTCTGCAATATAACAACAAATATGGGGCGTAGAGCTCTGTAATATCAAGACAAACATGCTGAAACACAGTGCAGTCCTCTGCAATATAACAACAAATATGGGGCGTAGAGCTCTGTAATATCAAGACAAACATGCTGAAATACAGTGCAGTCCTCTGCAATATAACAACAAATATGGGGCGTAGAGCTCTGTAATATAAAGACAAACATGCTGAAATGCAGTGCAGTCCTCTGCAATATAACAACAAATATGGGGCGTAGAGCTCTGTAATATCAAGACAAACATGCTGAAATACAGTGCAGTCCTCTGCAATATAACATCAAATATGGGGCGTAGAGCTCTGTAATATAAAGACAAACATGCTGAAACACAGTGCAGTCCTCTGCAATATAACAACAAATATGGGGCGTAGAGCTCTGTAATATCAAGACAAACATGCTGAAATACAGTGCAGTCCTCTGCAATATAACATCAAATATGGGGCGTAGAGCTCTGTAATATGAAGACAAACATGCTGAAACACAGTGCAGTCCTCTGCAATATAACAACAAATATGGGGCGTAGAGCTCTGTAATATGAAGACAAACATGCTGAAACACAGTGCAGTCCTTTGCAATATAATAACAAATATGCTGACAAGGTGTAAAGAGTAATTTAAGAATACGGTGCTGATGTTAGGGTGCAGAGCTCTGCAATATAAGAGTACAGCGCTGATGTTAGGGTGCAGAGCTCTGCAATATACATGTAAGAGTACAGCGCTGATGTTAAGGTGCAGAGCTCTGCAATATAAGAGTACAGTGCTGATGTTAGGGTGCAGAGCTCTGCAATATAAGAGTACAGTGCTGATGTTAGGGTGTAGAGCTCTGCAATATGAGTACAGTTCTGATGTTAGGGTGCAGAGCTCTGCAATATAATAGTACAGTGCTGATGTTAGGGTGTAGAGCTCTGCAATATGAGTACAGTTCTGATGTTAGGGTGCAGAGCTCTGCAATATAAGAGTACAGTGCTGATGTTAGGGTGCAGAGCTCTGCAATATAAGAGTACAGTGCTGATTTTAGGGTGCAGAGTTCTGTAATATAAGAGTACAGTGCTGATGTTAGGGTGTAGAGCTCTGCAATATGAGTACAGTGCTGATGTTAGGGTGCAGAGCTCTGCAATACAAAAAGTACACATGTACAATGCTGATATGGGATGCAGAGCTGTTTCATTAATATAAAGAGTACAATGCTGATTTGGGGTTTGATAACCTGAGATAACATGCAGATATAGTCACTGTGGTACTCTGCTTGTTGGACTACTTTGTTGTTTCACATTGTAACATGCTTTTGAGCTTCCTCTACTAACGGATATATCATCTCTATTTTTGTCTTGATATCAGTGCCATGTCTATGAAATAGACAAAATTTTCTATGTGTTTTATTCTGATAGCAGCACAGTGCCATGTCTTAAGTTAAACACTTTTTTAAAAAGATAAAACGATTGATTTTAAAATTTCAGTTTTGAAGAGATATAAAGTGGTTATACTGAGTAAGGGAAACAAATCTTGTAAAGAAATTTATTCTAAAAAAAGAAGAAAAAAAAAAGAAGAAAATTAGGACATTACACGACCTGAATGATGCCATGATATCAAACATGTCATGAAAGATACTAAATTCCATAACAAAGATTAATAACTTCAAGCTTCAGCTTAGAAACAAAAAACAAATAATTATTGCCATGGGTACTCACGGTGATGTCGGTGTGGTAGCCGTCGTTGAAGTATTCATCCATCGGGTGTAGTTTGGCCGGCATCACACTCGGACCTCCGCCATCATCCTGTCAACATCGACCAATCAGGATGAAGCAAGCAGTATGATACACAGTTACGAGGACCATACTTTAGGATTCAAACAATACTAAAAGATCCTTTATATGTTAAAAGTACCCATAGTTCTGGGCGTTCCCATAACACTTGAAGTTCTCACAATCTATCTGCATTATGGTCCTTTATTGTTATTTTTACCACTAGGTGGCACTATGTAAATTAAGATAAAATTTAATTTTGAATACAGGAATATAAGAATAACAGCCTCGAAGAGTTGCTCTTATTTTGGACCCTGACCTATTATGTCATAGTTTCTAGTGCTTGATATTTGATAATATGAGTGAAGACCTAAGATATAAATGTTCATTATGTTTTGGATTTGAAATAAATTCATGGCAATATCTTCCCCACATGCAAACAAAATGTGTCACACTTTCATATATTATAATTTCAATAATAATTTAATGTCACCTAATCTCACAAATGAAAAAAGTTATCTGTTATTAGCAATAATGAAGAGCACCCTGTTATTGAAAATAATGAACCCTGTTAGCATTAATGGAGAACCTTGTTATTAACAATAATGGAGAACCCTGTTTTTAACAATAATGGAGAAACTTGTTATTAACAATAATGGAAAGCACCCTGTTATGAACAATAATGGAGAGCACCCTGTTATGAACAATAATGGAGAGCACCCTGTTATTTGTAATAAAGGAGAGCACCCTGTTATTTGCAATAATGGAGAGCACCCTGTTATTGGCAATAATGGAGAGCACCCTGTTACTGGCAATAATGGAGAGCACCCTGTTACTGGCAATAATGGAGAGCACCCTGTTACTGGCAATAATGGAGAGCACCCTGTTACTGGCAATAATGGAGAGCACCCTGTTATTGGCAATAATGGAGAGCACCCTGTTACTGGCAAAAATGGAGAGCACCCTGTTACTGGCAATAATGGAGAGTACCCTGTTACTGGCAAAAATGGAGAGCACCCTGTTACTGGCAATAATGGAGAGAAGCCTGTTTCTGGCAATAACGGAGAACCTCTGTTTTGCCAAAAATGGAGAGAATAGGAACAAGACATTTATAAGATTAGAGTAGATTAAAAAAACAGCACATCAAACTGTAGAAAGATTTTGACATAGACTTTGATACCTACCTGTGCATTGACGAGCGTTCCGTCCTGGTCAACTTTGAGTTTGCTGTCTTTCACCATCTCGTTCAGTTGCTGTGTGAAAACAACAAACATGCAGTGATAAACTAACTAGTCCAGTCAAGACACCCATGTGGTCACGTGTGAGAGTTTGTTCATCTATGTATTGAGTCATAGAGAGTGGTGACATGATTGTCAGACAAATAAACCCATGACCCCATGACCCCATGGTTGAACTCTGTATGACCTTTAAGATGCATGACACATGCATAATATATTTATGTTATACAATGTGTTATACATTTACCCTGAGTACCTGTTTCAAGACCACATGAATATCTTGAATGGACTCCTGAGACCCAAAAATATGACAAAAACAATAAAACAAATAATAAGGCTTGTTTTTGATAACATGCCTTGACAAAACTGATTTAAATGTGATAAAATATATCAAGAATTGAGACATATACATGAAATTTAAAATTGAAAATATGTTTTTTTTTGCCCAGAAAAGTATAAAAAAATAGGGGTCGGTGTTTTCAACAAGGGAAGGTAGGGAAATCATTTATGGCCTTTTCAAAACCAATTCACATTTTATGCTTCACCCTGTATGTCTTGAAGCAGAATTCAAGGTTCATGCAGGATTTTGGACGCCCTGTACATGTATATGTACCAGAAACAACAAACTTCACAGACATCCTTTGCTCCAAATTTGCAACTTGGGTCAATTTTGAAAATTTCCGACAATTGAAAATGATTAAAATTAACAAAGATTAGAATATATTCATTGATATGATTTCAACAATAATTTCTTTCTGAAGAATAATTTGACAAGTCCACTGTGTGAAGGTATAAATATTGTTATTAGCAGCAGAGTATATCTCTTAAAGAAATCTTTCTTGTTTATGCAGTTATTAGCAGCAGAGTATAGCTCTTAAAGAAATCTTTCTTGTTTATGCAGTTATTAGCAGCAGAGTATAGCTCTTAAAGAAATCTTTCTTGTTTATGCAGTTATTAGCAGCAGAGTATAGCTCTTAAAGAAATCTTTCTTGTTTATGCAGTTATTAGCAGCAGAGTATAGCTCGTAAAGAAATCTTTCTTGTTTATGGAGGCTGTATATGTGTAATTATTATAATCATTATTATGATGGACTGACAACCTCATTAGACATACACTCCTCAGCATAGATGGATATTTAACAATAATATTTAATATTTATAGTATTTACTAAATATTAATAAAATACTCATAAAATATGAATTACAAATTGGATAGAAATAAAATAAGAAATGAAACTCATCAAAGAGTAAAGAATATACATTTTTAAATAAAGCAAAATTTTTGCAAGTGTTGGCCAGAGATGCAGGAGGTTCTGGCTGATATTAATATTATTGCAGATAGATGGTTTTTTTGTGTGAATCATAATTCTAGAAACTGGTGCACATTCACTATTCATCATTCACTATTCATCACTCACTATTCATCATTCACTATGCATTACTCAAACTATTCATTACTCACTCTTCATCACTCACTATTCATCATTCACTATTCATCACTCACTATTCATCATTCACTATTCATCATTCACTATTCATCATTCACTATTCATCACTCACTATTCATCATTCACTATTCATCATTCACTATTCATCATTCACTATGCATTACTCAAACTATTCATTACTCACTCTTCATCACTCACTATTCGTCATTTACTATTCATCACTCACTATTCATTACTCACCATTCAGCATTCACTATTCATCACTCGCTTTTCATCCTTCACTGTTCACTTTTTGCTTTTCAGTGAATGTGTGTCACTACTATATGAAGGGTACCTCAGGGGTACTCACTACTACTGATTATGTAGGAAAGGAGCACTCATTACTGTGGATTATATAATAAAGGTACCTCTGGGGGGATGAAGGAGAGGCCTCGCTCGGCATGCACTTTGAAGTTCTCGATATGTTTCACCTGCAGCACAGCAGGCTTCGCCGTCTCTGTGTGACATGTGCCAAGGAGATCCAGAAACACTGCATCCTGAAACAAAGAACAATGCATACTGAAACAATGAACAATGCATCCTGAAACAATGAACAATGCATACTGAAACAATGAACAATGCATCCTGAAACAATGAACAATGCATCCTGAAACAAAGAACAATGCATCCTGAAACAATGAACAATGCATCCTGAAACAATGAACAATACATCCTGAAACAAAGAACAATGCATACTGAAACAATGCATCCTGAAACAATGAACAATGCATCCTGAAACAAAGAACAATGCATCCTGAAACAAAGAACACTGCATCCTGAAACAATGAACAATGCATACTGAAACAATGAACAATGCATCCTGAAACAAAGAACAATGCATCCTGAAACAATGAACAATGCATCCTGAAACAAAGAACAATGCATCCTGAAACAATGAACAATGCATACTGAAACAATGAACAATGCATCCTGAAACAATGAACAATGCATACTAAAACAATGAACAATGCATCCTGAAACAAAGAACAATGCATACTGAAACAAAGAACAATGCATACTGAAACAATGAACAATGCATCCTGAACCAATAATCAATACCTGAAATTAACAAAACTTGACTGGCCTAGTGGTACTTAACTGACCTGGTGGTACTTAACTGACCCAGTGGTACTTATCTGACCTGGTGGTACTTAACTGACCTGATGGTACTTAACTGACCTGATTGTACTTAACTGACCTGGTGGTACTTATCTGACCTGGTGGTACTTAACTGACCTGGTGGTACTTAACTGACCTGGTGGTACTTAACTGACCTAGTGGTACTGAAGTGCCCTGATGGTATTTGTTAACTGACCAGGTTGTACTTGACAGACCTGATTGTACTTGATTTGATGACTGACCTGGTTATGGACGAGGCAGGGTACTTGTCTGTAGTAGTTGATGGGATGAGATGGTTCAAACTGCAAGATGACAGTTCTCTTGCTGTGTGGCGCTAGCGTTCCACTCGTACTCTCAAACTTAAATACGCTCTCCTCACAATCAATCATGAACTGAAATAAATACCATAATATTGTAACTATGTTAATAGATATATAATGGGAAGTTTACACTCACTTTACATTGCGTAACGGCCACAGATTTCAAGCAAAACCTTCTACAGGAAATATTCAAGATTTTTTTTCTTGTCTTACAAGGACAAATTAATTCATTAACATGATTACCTCATACAGCAGATTAACTGTAAACCATAAAGAACATTAAATGGTTAAATAAAACCCTTGTCCTCCCTTTATTTAATCTTGTCAATCCAACTTTTAACTTGGGTATTCTTCCATGTTACCTCTGGTGGCCTAAACTTGGAACCCCTTGCCTAACTTTGCACACCATTGGCTAACCTTTTCAGCCCTTGTTTACACTTTTCTACCCTTATCTAATATTCTAACCCTTGTTTAGCATTGTCTAACCTTTTCATCCTTTGGCTAACCTTGTCTAACCTTGTCTAACCCTGTTAACCATTGTCTAGCCTTGTCAATTCTTGTCTACCCTTGCCAACCTTTGTCTACCCCTACCAACCCTTGTCTAACATTGTCAGCCCTTGTCAACTCTCGCCTAACTTTGTCTACCCTTGCCAACATTTGCCTACCTTTGTCCATCCCTGTCTAACATTGTGAGCTCTTGCCAACTCTTGTCTAACTTTGTCTACCCTTGCCAACATTTGCCTACCCTTCCCTGGGAACCTACCTGTGACTTGGTCTGAGGTATATGATAGGAACCTACCTGGTATGTGGCTTCTGTACCCGACTCATTCACCAGGTCCACAGTCTTGGTGGCTGTATACCCAGCATCTATCTGATAGAAGTTCACTGCTGTGCTACTCAAGTATACCTGGGGTCCTGGATGTAATATAACAAGAAACATACATTTGAAACAAAGGCCAATGGCCTTAGAGCTACACTGATCATTGCTTTTTTGTAATGTTTGTCAACATTTTATGGAAATTGCTTCATAAAGGATCATTTAAATCCTTTCCCAGAGCAGATTTGAGCAGATGATAATTTTAACCAATCAAAGTGCATTCTACATTTTCAATTTGCACACAATATGTTATCTTGATTCTCATTGGCTGATATTTGTTAATAATATTATTCAGAACGGCAGCCTCCTCAGTGATAGCCATTAGATTTTTGAAGAAAACCCATAACAAAATGGAAAAAGATCTGAGCCTTATGAGAAGAGAATTGGTCCCCTGAAAATACGACACCTTTCCTACTAATAGCATGAATAGCTAAGAACTCCACCCAGTAGTCTCAGAGAAGATCAAAGTTGATGGACAGAATGACAGAAAATTTCCCCTATCACTGAAGACCACAAAGAATGCTAATGAATATTATTGAAACAGTATCATAAAAAGTATCAAATTATTTAGACTGCCATGTACACACAAACTGATGATGTTTAACACATCAAATGTGCTAAGATTAGGACATGCAGTGACATATACTGGGCCTCAATATCTCCATCTTTGATAAATACCTTATGCTGAAAGATTGTGATGGTACGTGTACAGTATAAAAATAAAATGATCATAAATAAATTCAGTAAATTGTTTGTTCTTTATTTTTGAATGTATTGCTTTCTTTTTGTCTAAATGGATCATTTTGTATGCAATGTGTAAATAAAATGATGAAAATAAAATGACATTTCAAGTGATTTGCATTACTTATAAGTACCCTTTCCTTTTTCAATGACTGACCTTTGGAGGAAGCACAACACTTGACGATAGTTTTGCTGACGTTTCCGATGGCAACCACATGGAAATAATCAACGCTCTGACTTCCTACTGTTGTGGGGTTGTATACAATCTGAGGGAGTATAATAAAGATTATTATCAATCAGTAACCATGGCAACAATTCTAAATATCTATATATCTCAAATCTGAAATATTTAAGGAACACTTCATTTCTTTAACGCAAATAACTATTTTTATAACAGCTATGTGTTTTTAAGGATAATTTATTTTCCTTGATTTTTTAAAAAAATTTGTCAGAAAATGCCAGGATGTGTTTTATGGTGTGGCTTACAGGAATCTGGAGTGTACTGTGAGGAGGCACGACACCATCTTTTTGCAGACATTGGAACACTGTGTCGATGCGACTTCCCCCGGTCGGGTGCTTCACCACAAATGGAGCACTCACCTGCAACAACATATACATTATAACATAGTCCCTCACAATATACGTTATAACATAGTCCCTCACAATATACATTATAACATAGTCCCTCACAATATACGTTATAACATAGTCCCTCGCAATATACATTATAACATAGTCCCTCGCAATATACGTTATAACATAGTCCCTCGCAATATACATTATAACATAGTCCCTCACAATATACGTTATAACATAGTCCCTTGCAATATACGTTATAACATAGTCCCTCACAATATACGTTATAACATAGTCCCTCACAATATACGTTATAACATAGTCCCTCACAATATACATTATAACATAGTCCCTCACAATATACGTTATAACATAGTCCCTCACAATGTCTCCATGTTAAAACTTTATGATAAAACTTTATCAACAACAGTAATTGAAAATGTTTTTTTGTGTTTCTTTTGTTTTTTTTTCACATTTTTTTTACTTTTTAGGAGTCATTTGCAAGTGTGAGTCACAAAAAAACTATTTAAGAATAATTTGCGAGTCATTTGTGAGTCATTTGTGAGTCATCTGTGAGTCATCTGAAAGTCATTACTCACGGGTGAGAGGTTCTGCAGTTCGATCCACTTCTCGAGGGTTTGCCCAACAGCCACCTCCCCAAAGCTGACGACGGCCTCGAGGGCTCCTTTCTGTGTACGTGCTGCTTTCTGACCGTCACTGGACACCAGAAGATGAGGAAACTTCCCTGAAACCATCACGCAAAGCTGCCATTATATGGTGTGTGTGACCCTGAATATGACACCTATATTCCCTTGTTTAATAACTATTCTACTGACATTGCTGTTATGACCTATCAGATAATCCGGTAAAACATACTAATACCCACTAGTCTGGTATATACCGATACCCACTAGTCTGGTTTATACCAATACCCACTAGTCTGGTATATACCAATACCCACTAGTCTGGTATATACCAATGCCACTAGTCTGGTAATACATAACAGTACCCCCATTAAATGGTAAGGCATGCGAATGCTCTGTAATCTGGCAATACAGCATGTATGTACTGTTGCCTTCATACTGTTGCATTATACGTACCAATGCCTTCTAGTCTGGTGATCTTGGCGTCTGCATATTTGTCTCCATAAGCTATAATAGCTTCTGCCTCGTAAACCACAGCCGCCTGAAACAGAGATAGGGTCATTGATGTGGTTACTGATGTAGCTATTGTAGTTATTCATGTGGTTATTGGTGGAGTTATTGTAGTTATTGATAAGGTTATTGATGTGGTTATTGATGTGGTTATTGATGTGGTTATTGATGTGGTTATTGATGTGGTTATTGATGTGGTTATTGAGGGTTCCTAATCTTCCCTAGGTCAGGGTTCCTAATCTTCTCTAGGTCAGGGTTCCTAATCTTCCCTAGGTCAGGGTTCCTAATCTTACCTAGGTCAGGGTTCCTAATCTTCCCTAGGTCAGGTTTTCCAATCTTCCCTAGGTCAGGTTTCCCAATCTTCCCTAGGTCAGGTTTCCCAATCTTCCCTAGGTCAGGGTTCCTAATCTTCCCTAGGTCAGGGTTCCTAATCTTACCTAGGTCAGGGTTCCTAATCATCCCTAGGTCAGGGTTCCTAATCTTCCCTAGGTCAGGGTTCCTAATCTTCCCTAGGTCAGGGTTCCTAATCTTCCCTAGGTCAGGGTTCCTAATCTTCCCTAGGTCAGGGTTCCTAATCTTCCCTAGGTCAGGGTTCCTCATCTTCCCTAGGTCAGGGTTCCTAATCTTCCCTAGGTCAGGGTTCCTCATCTTCCTTAGGTCAGGGTTCCTCATCTTCCCTAGGTCAGGGTTCCTCATCTTCCCTAGGTCAGGGTTCCTAATCTTCCCTAGGTCAGGGTTCCTAATCTTCCCTAGGTCAGGGTTCCTAATCTTCCCTAGGTCAGGGTTCCTAATCTTCCCTAGGTCAGGTTTCCCAATCTTCCCTAGGTCAGGTTTCCCAATCTTCCCTAGGTCAGGTTTCCCAATCTTCCCTAGGTCAGGTTTCCCAATCTTCCCTAGGTCAGGGTTCCCAATCTTCCCTAGGTCAGGGTTCCTAATCTTCTCTAGGTCAGGGTTCCTAATATTCTCTAGGTCAGGGTTCCTAATCTTCCCTAGGTCAGGTTTCCTAATCTTCCCTAGGTCAGGGTTCCTAATCTTCCCTATGTCAGGGTTCCTAATCTTCCCTAGGTAAGGGTTCCTAATCTTCCCTAGGTCAGGGTTCCTAATCTTCTCTAGGTCAGGGTTCCTAATATTCCCTAGGTCAGGTTTCCCAATCTTCCCTAGGTCAGGTTTCCTAATCTTCCCTAGGTCAGGGTTCCTAATCTTCCCTAGGTCAGGTCTCACAATATTCCCTAGGTCAGGGTTCCTAATCTTCTCTAGGTCAGGTTTCCCAATCTTCCCTAGGTCAGGTTTCCCAATCTTCCCTAGGTCAGGGTTCCTAATCTTCCCTAGGTCAGGTTTCCCAATCTTCCCTAGGTCAGGGTTCCCAATCTTCCCTAGGTCAGGGTTCCTAATCTTCCCTAGGTCAGGGTTCCTAATCTTCCCTAGGTCAGGGTTCCTAATCTTACCTAGGTCAGGTCTCCTAGTCTTCTCTAGGTCAGGTTTCCTGATCTTCCTAGGTCAGGTTTCCTAATCATTCCATGGTTAGAGATCCCAATCTATCATGAAATGAGCTATCTAATATGCATAGGATATAATCGCTTACCTGGGGTTTGAAGGTTGCATTTAGGGTATCTAATATGCATAGGATATAATCGCTTACCTGGGGTTTGAAGGTTGCATTTAGGGTATCTAATATGCATAGGATATAATCGCTTACCTGGGGTTTGAAGGTTGCATTCAGGGTATCTAATATGCATAGGATATAATCGCTTACCTGGGGTTTGAAGGTTGCATTTAGCGTATCTAATATGCATAGGATATAATCGCTTACCTGGGGTTTGAAGGTTGCATTCAGCGTATCTAATATGCATAGGATATAATCGCTTACCTGGGGTTTGAAGGTTGCATTCAGGGTATCTAATATGCATAGGATATAATAGCTTACCTGGGGTTTGAAGGTTGCATTCAGCGTATCTAATATGCATAGGATATAATAGCTTACCTGGGGTTTGAAGGTTGCATTCAGCGTATCTAATATGCATAGGATATAATAGCCTACCTGGGGTTTGAAGGTTGCATTTAGGGTATCTAATATGCATAGAATATAATAGCTTACCTGGGGTTTGAAGGTTGCATTTAGGGTATCTAATATGCATAGGATATAATAGCTTACCTGGGGTTTGAAGGTTGCATTCAGCGTATCTAATATGCATAGGATATAATAGCCTACCTGGGGTTTGAAGGTTGCATTTAGCGTATCTAATATGCATAGGATATAATAGCTTACCTGGGGTTTGAAGGTTGCATTTAGGGTATCTAATATGCATAGGATATAATCGCTCACCTGGGGTTTGAAGGTTGCATTTAGGGTATCTAATATGCATAGGATATAATAGCTTACCTGGGGTTTGAAGGTTGCATTTAGCGTATCTAATATGCATAGGATATAATAGCTCACCTGGGGTATGAAGGTTGCATTTAGGGTATCTAATATGCATAGGATATAATCGCTCACCTGGGGTTTGAAGGTTGCATTTAGGGTATCTAATATGCATAGGATATAATAGCTTACCTGGGGTTTGAAGGTTGCATTTAGGGTATCTAATATGCATAGGATATAATAGCCTACCTGGGGTTTGAAGGTTGCATTTAGGGTATCTAATATGCATAGGATATAATAGCTTACCTGGGGTTTGAAGGTTGCATTTAGGGTATCTAATATGCATAGGATATAATAGCTTACCTGGGGTTTGAAGGTTGCATTCAGGGTATCTAATATGCATAGGATATAATCGCTTACCTGGGGTTTGAAGGTTGCATTCAGCGTATCTAATATGCATAGGATATAATAGCTTACCTGGGGTTTGAAGGTTGCATTTAGGGTATCTAATATGCATAGGATATAATAGCTTACCTGGGGTTTGAAGGTTGCATTCAGGGTATCTAATATGCATAGGATATAATCGCTTACCTGGGGTTTGAAGGTTGCATTCAGCGTATCTAATATGCATAGGATATAATTGCTTACCTGGGGTTTGAAGGTTGCATTCAGCGTATCTAATATGCATAGGATATAATCGCTTACCTGGGGTTTGAAGGTTGCATTCAGGGTATCTAATATGCATAGGATATAATCGCTTACCTGGGGTTTGAAGGTTGCATTCAGCGTATCTAATATGCATAGGATATAATTGCTTACCTGGGGTTTGAAGGTTGCATTCAGCGTATCTAATATGCATAGGATATAATCGCTTACCTGGGGTTTGAAGGTTGCATTCAGCGTATCTAATATGCATAGGATATAATAGCTTACCTGGGGTTTGAAGGTTGCATTCAGGGTATCTAATATGCATAGGATATAATAGCTTACCTGGGGTTTGAAGGTTGCATTCAGGGTATCTAATATGCATAGGATATAATAGCTTACCTGGGGTTTGAAGGTTGCATTCAGCGTATCTAATATGCATAGGATATAATAGCTTACCTGGGGTTTGAAGGTTGCATTTAGCGTATCTAATATGCATAGGATATAATCGCTTACCTGGGGTTTGAAGGTTGCATTCAGCGTATCTAATATGCATAGGATATAATAGCTTACCTGGGGTTTGAAGGTTGCATTCAGGGTATCTAATATGCATAGGATATAATCGCTTACCTGGGGTTTGAAGGTTGCATTCAGGGTATCTAATATGCATAGGATATAATAGCTTACCTGGGGTTTGAAGGTTGCATTCAGCGTATCTAATATGCATAGGATATAATAGCCTACCTGGGGTTTGAAGGTTGCATTCAGCGTATCTAATATGCATAGGATATAATAGCTTACCTGGGGTTTGAAGGTTGCATTCAGCGTATCTAATATGCATAGGATATAATAGCTTACCTGGGGTTTGAAGGTTGCATTTAGGGTATCTAATATGCATAGGATATAATAGCTTACCTGGGGTTTGAAGGTTGCATTTAGGGTATCTAATATGCATAGGATATAATAGCTTACCTGGGGTTTGAAGGTTGCATTTAGGGTATCTAATATGCATAGGATATAAAAGCTTACCTGGGGTTTGAAGGTTGCATTTAGGGTATCTAATATGCATAGGATATAATAGCTTACCTGGGGTTTGAAGGTTGCATTCAGCGTATCTAATATGCATAGGATATAATAGCCTACCTGGGGTTTGAAGGTTGCATTTAGGGTATCTAATATGCATAGGATATAATAGCTTACCTGGGGTTTGAAGGTTGCATTTAGGGTATCTAATATGCATAGGATATAATAGCTTACCTGGGGTTTGAAGGTTGCATTTAGGGTATCTAATATGCATAGGATATAATAGCCTCCCTGGGGTTTGAAGGTTGCATTCAGGGTATCTAATATGCATAGGATATAATAGCCTCCCTGGGGTTTGAAGGTTGCATTTAGGGTATCTAATATGCATAGGATATAATAGCCTCCCTGGGGTTTGAAGGTTGCATTTAGGGTATCTAATATGCATAGGATATAATAGCTTACCTGGGGTTTGAAGGTTGCATTTAGCGTATCTAATATGCATAGGATATAATAGCTTACCTGGGGTTTGAAGGTTGCATTTAGCGTATCTAATATGCATAGGATATAATCGCTTACCTGGGGTTTGAAGGTTGCATTTAGCGTATCTAATATGCATAGGATATAATCGCCTACCTGGGGTTTGAAGGTTGCATTTAGCGTATCTAATATGCATAGGATATAATAGCCTCCCTGGGGTTTGAAGGTTGCATTTAGCGTATCTAATATGCATAGGATATAATAGCTTACCTGGGGTTTGAAGGTTGCATTCAGGGTATCTAATATGCATAGGATATAATAGCTTACCTGGGGTTTGAAGGTTGCATTTAGCGTATCTAATATGCATAGGATATAATAGCTTACCTGGGGTTTGAAGGTTGCATTTAGCGTATCTAATATGCATAGGATATAATAGCCTACCTGGGGTTTGAAGGTTGCATTTAGGGTATCTAATATGCATAGGATATAATAGCCTCCCTGGGGTTTGAAGGTTGCATTCAGGGTATCTAATATGCATAGGATATAATAGCTTACCTGGGGTTTGAAGGTTGCATTCAGCGTATCTAATATGCATAGGATATAATAGCTTACCTGGGGTTTGAAGGTTGCATTCAGGGTATCTAATATGCATAGGATATAATAGCTTACCTGGGGTTTGAAGGTTGCATTCAGGGTATCTAATATGCATAGGATATAATCGCTTACCTGGGGTTTGAAGGTTGCATTTAGCGTATCTAATATGCATAGGATATAATAGCCTACCTGGGGTTTGAAGGTTGCATTCAGGGTATCTAATATGCATAGGATATAATAGCTTACCTGGGGTTTGAAGGTTGCATTCAGGGTATCTAATATGCATAGGATATAATAGCTCACCTGGGGTTTGAAGGTTGCATTCAGGGTATCTAATATGCATAGGATATAATAGCTTACCTGGGGTTTGAAGGTTGCATTCAGGGTATCTAATATGCATAGGATATAATCGCTTACCTGGGGTTTGAAGGTTGCATTTAGCGTATCTAATATGCATAGGATATAATAGCCTACCTGGGGTTTGAAGGTTGCATTCAGGGTATCTAATATGCATAGGATATAATAGCTTACCTGGGGTTTGAAGGTTGCATTCAGGGTATCTAATATGCATAGGATATAATCGCCTACCTGGGGTTTGAAGGTTGCATTCAGCGTATCTAATATGCATAGGATATAATCGCTTACCTGGGGTTTGAAGGTTGCATTTAGCGTATCTAATATGCATAGGATATAATAGCTTACCTGGGGTTTGAAGGTTGCATTTAGCGTATCTAATATGCATAGGATATAATCGCTTACCTGGGGTTTGAAGGTTGCATTTAGCGTATCTAATATGCATAGGATATAATCGCCTCCCTGGGGTTTGAAGGTTGCATTCAGGGTATCTAATATGCATAGGATATAATAGCTTACCTGGGGTTTGAAGGTTGCATTCAGCGTATCTAATATGCATAGGATATAATAGCTTACCTGGGGTTTGAAGGTTGCATTCAGGGTATCTAATATGCATAGGATATAATCGCTTACCTGGGGTTTGAAGGTTGCATTTAGCGTATCTAATATGCATAGGATATAATAGCCTACCTGGGGTTTGAAGGTTGCATTCAGGGTATCTAATATGCATAGGATATAATAGCTTACCTGGGGTTTGAAGGTTGCATTCAGGGTATCTAATATGCATAGGATATAATAGCTCACCTGGGGTTTGAAGGTTGCATTCAGGGTATCTAATATGCATAGGATATAATAGCTTACCTGGGGTTTGAAGGTTGCATTCAGGGTATCTAATATGCATAGGATATAATCGCTTACCTGGGGTTTGAAGGTTGCATTTAGCATATCTAATATGCATAGGATATAATAGCCTACCTGGGGTTTGAAGGTTGCATTCAGGGTATCTAATATGCATAGGATATAATAGCTTACCTGGGGTTTGAAGGTTGCATTCAGGGTATCTAATATGCATAGGATATAATCGCTTACCTGGGGTTTGAAGGTTGCATTCAGCGTATCTAATATGCATAGGATATAATCGCTTACCTGGGGTTTGAAGGTTGCATTCAGCGTATCTAATATGCATAGGATATAATAGCCTACCTGGGGTTTGAAGGTTGCATTCAGCGTATCTAATATGCATAGGATATAATTGCTTACCTGGGGTTTGAAGGTTGCATTCAGCGTATCTAATATGCATAGGATATAATAGCTTACCTGGGGTTTGAAGGTTGCATTCAGCGTATCTAATATGCATAGGATATAATAGCTTACCTGGGGTTTGAAGGTTGCATTTAGGGTATCTAATATGCATAGGATATAATAGCTTACCTGGGGTTTGAAGGTTGCATTCAGGGTATCTAATATGCATAGGATATAATAGCCTACCTGGGGTTTGAAGGTTGCATTTAGCATATCTAATATGCATAGGATATAATAGCTTACCTGGGGTTTGGAGGTTGCATTCAGGGTATCTAATATGCATAGGATATAATAGCCTACCTGGGGTTTGAAGGTTGCATTCAGCGTATCTAATATGCATAGGATATAATAGCTTACCTGGGGTTTGAAGGTTGCATTCAGGGTATCTAATATGCATAGGATATAAT
Organism: Amphiduros pacificus; assembly: GCA_949316495.1. Lineage (NCBI taxonomy): Eukaryota > Metazoa > Annelida > Polychaeta > Phyllodocida > Hesionidae > Amphiduros > Amphiduros pacificus. Next base: position 39,073,416 of record OX439011.1, on the reverse strand, counting down.
AGCTTACCTGGGGTTTGAAGGTTGCATTTAGCGTATCTAATATGCATAGGATATAATAGCCTACCTGGGGTTTGAAGGTTGCATTCAGCGTATCTAATATGCATAGGATATAATCGCTTACCTGGGGTTTGAAGGTTGCATTTAGCGTATCTAATATGCATAGGATATAATAGCTTACCTGGGGTTTGAAGGTTGCATTCAGCGTATCTAATATGCATAGGATATAATCGCTTACCTGGGGTTTGAAGGTTGCATTTAGCGTATCTAATATGCATAGGATATAATAGCCTACCTGGGGTTTGAAGGTTGCATTTAGCGTATCTAATATGCATAGGATATAATCGCTTACCTGGGGTTTGAAGGTTGCATTTAGCGTATCTAATATGCATAGGATATAATAGCCTACCTGGGGTTTGAAGGTTGCATTTAGCGTATCTAATATGCATAGGATATAATAGCCTACCTGGGGTTTGAAGGTTGCATTCAGGGTATCTAATATGCATAGGATATAATAGCTTACCTGGGGTTTGAAGGTTGCATTTAGCGTATCTAATATGCATAGGATATAATAGCCTACCTGGGGTTTGAAGGTTGCATTCAGCGTATCTAATATGCATAGGATATAATAGCCTACCTGGGGTTTGAAGGTTGCATTCAGGGTATCTAATATGCATAGGATATAATAGCTTACCTGGGGTTTGAAGGTTGCATTCAGCGTATCTAATATGCATAGGATATAATAGCCTACCTGGGGTTTGAAGGTTGCATTCAGGGTATCTAATATGCATAGGATATAATAGCTTACCTGGGGTTTGAAGGTTGCATTCAGCGTATCTAATATGCATAGGATATAATAGCTTACCTGGGGTTTGAAGGTTGCATTCAGGGTATCTAATATGCATAGGATATAATAGCTTACCTGGGGTTTGAAGGTTGCATTCAGGGTATCTAATATGCATAGGTTATAATAGCTTACCTGGGGTTTGAAGGTTGCATTCAGGGTATCTAATATGCATAGGATATAATAGCCTACCTGGGGTTTGAAGGTTGCATTTAGCGTATCTAATATGCATAGGATATAATAGCTTACCTGGGGTTTGAAGGTTGCATTCAGCGTATCTAATATGCATAGGATATAATAGCTTACCTGGGGTTTGAAGGTTGCATTCAGCGTGTCTAATATGCATAGGATATAATTGCTTACCTGGGGTTTGAAGGTTGCATTCAGGGTGAAGGTGCCAAATGGTTGTAGAGTGCCCTCTGGTGGCTCAATAACAAATGGGTCCAAGCAATCAACACGGAATGGTGTCACCAACTCACTGAAACATACATATATCAGCAACATATTATATAAAAATCCCACAAAAACCATCATTACAGAAAAAGTTCTAAAAAGATGCTTATTTAGGCAAGATATTGAAAAATACATTGGTACGTACTTTGGTATAATCCTATTTCAATACATAGAATCTTTTGATATTTTGTGTGTGGAAGCAGAGTTGTAAGCTGTCCTGGTTGCTAGGGACTATTACCCATGGTGCCACCTACTTTGGGGTTTCTATATCAAAGCAGAGTTGTCTGATGTGTTTGTTGTGGACTTTTATAACTCACTGAGTATTATAGCGCCACATAACTTTTTTTAATGTGAAAACTGACATTGGTGTCCTGGTTTCAGGGGACAGTTATGATAAGCTGGGCATTATACATAGCGCCACCTACCTGGCATTTTTGATATCAAAGCTGAGTTGTACAGTGTCCTGAGCAGCACACATGCTGAAGTTGATGTGCTCCGGAGCCTCAATCTCCACCTGGGGCAGCACAGCACGGATCGGAACCGAGAAGCTCCCCTCCTGCCATAAATACAAGGCTCAAATATAACCGAGAAGCTCCCCTCCTGCCATAAATACAAGGCTCAAATATAACCAAGAAGCTCCCCTCCTGCCATAAATACAAGGCTCAAATATAACCAAGAAGCTCCCCTCCTACCATAAATACAAGGCTCAAATATAACCGAGAAGCTCCCCTCCTGCCATAAATACAAGGCTCAAATATAACCAAGAAGCTCCCCTCCTGCCATAAATACAAGGCTCAAATATAACCAAGAAGCTCCCCTCCTGCCATAAATACAAGGCTCAAATATAACCGAGAAGCTCCCCTCCTGCCATAAATACAAGGCTCAAATATAACCGAGAAGCTCCCCTCCTGCCATAAATACAAGGCTCAAATATTACCAAGAAGCTCCCCTCCCACCATAAATACATGGCTCAAATATAACCAAGAAGCTCCCCTCCTGCCATAAATACAAGGCTCAAATATAACCAAGAAGCTCCCCTCCTGCCATAAATACAAGGCTCAAATATAACCGAGAAGCTCCCCTCCTGCCATAAATACAAGGCTCAAATATAACCGAGAAGCTCCCCTCCTGCCATAAATACAAGGCTCAAATATAACCAAGGCGCTCCCCTCCTGCCATAAATACAAGGCTCAAATATAACCGAGAAGCTCCCCTCCTGCCTTAGATACAAGGCTCAAATATAACTGAGAAGCTCCCCTCCTGCCATAAATACAAGGCTCAAATATAACCGAGAAACTCTCCTCATGCCATAAATACAAGGCTCAAATATAACCATGAAGCTCCCCTCCTGCTATAAATACAAGGCTCAAATATAACCGAGAAGCTCCCCTCCTGCCATAAATACAAGGCTCAAATATAACCAAGAAGCTCCCCTCCTGCCATAAATACAAGGCTCAAATATATCCGAGAAGCTCCCCTCCTGCCTTAGATACAAGGCTCAAATATAACTGAGAAGCTCCCCTCCTGCCATAGATACAAGGCTCAAATATAACCGAGAAACTCTCCTCATGCCATAAATACAAGGCTCAAATATAACCATGAAGCTCCCCTCCTGCTATAAATACAAGGCTCAAATATTACCGAGAAGCTCCCCTCCTGCCATAGATACAAGGCTCAAATATAACCAAGAAGCTCCCCTCCTGCCATAAATACAAGGCTCAAATATAACCAAGAAGCTCCCCTCCTGCCATAAATACAAGGCTCAAATATAACCAAGAAGCTCCCCTCCTGTCATAAATACAAGGCTCAAATATAACCGAGAAGCTCCCCTCCTGCCATAAATACAAGGCTCAAATATAACCAAGAAGCTCCCCTCCTGCCTTAGATACAACGCTCAAATATAACCGAGAAGCTCCCCTCCCACCATAAATACAAGGCTCAAATATAACCGAGAAGCTCCCCTCCCGCCATAAATACAAGGCTCAAATATAACCGAGAAGCTCCCCTCCCACCATAAATACAAGACTCAAATATAACCGAGAAGCTCCCCTCCCGCCATAAATACAAGGCTCAAATATAACCAAGAAGCTCCCCTCCTGCCATAAATACAAGGCTCAAATATAACCAAGAAGCTCCCCTCCTGCCATAAATACAAGGCTCAAATATAACCAAGAAGCTCCCCTCCTGCCATAAATACAAGGCTCAAATATAACCAAGAAGCTCCCCTCCTGCCATAAATACAAGGCTCAAATATAACCGAGAAGCTCCCCTCCTGCCATAAATACAAGGCTCAAATATAACCGAGAAGCTCCCCTCCCGCCATAAATACAAGGCTCAAATATAACCAAGAAGCTCCCCTCCAGCCATAAATACAAGGCTCAAATATAACCAAGAAGCTCCCCTCCTGCCATAAATACAAGGCTCAAATATAACCAAGAAGCTCCCCTCCTGCCATAAATACAAGGCTCAAATATAACCGAGAAGCTCCCCTCCTGCCATAAATACAAGGCTCAAATATAACCGAGAAGCTCCCCTCCTGCCATAAATACAAGGCTCAAATATAACCAAGAAGCTCCCCTCCTGCCTTAGATACCACGCTCAAATATAACCGAGAAGCTCCCCTCCCACCATAAATACAAGGCTCAAATATAACCGAGAAGCTCCCCTCCTGCCATAAATACAAGGCTCAAATATAACCGAGAAGCTCCCCTCCTGCCATAAATACAAGGCTCAAATATAACCGAGAAGCTCCCCTCCCGCCATAAATACAAGGCTCAAATATAACCAAGAAGCTCCCCTCCTGCCATAAATACAAGGCTCAAATATAACCAAGAAGCTCCCCTCCTGCCATAAATACAAGGCTCAAATATAACCTAGAAGCTCCCCTCCCGCCATAAATACAAGGCTCAAATATAACCAAGAAGCTCCCCTCCCGCCATAAATACAAGGCTCAAATATAACCGAGAAGCTCCCCTCCCGCCATAAATACAAGGCTCAAATATAACCGAGAAGCTCCCCTCCCACCATAAATACAAGGCTCAAATATAACCAAGCTCCCCTCCTGCCATAAATACAAGGCTCAAATATAACCGAGAAGCTCCCCTCCTGCCATAAATACAAGGCTCAAATATAACCAAGAAGCTCCCCTCCTGCCATAAATACAAGGCTCAAATATAACCGAGAAGCTCCCCTCCTGCCATAAATACAAGGCTCAAATATAACCGAGAAGCTCCCCTCCTGCCATAAATACAAGGCTCAAATATAACCAAGAAGCTCCCCTCCTGCCTTAGATACAACGCTCAAATATAACCGAGAAGCTCCCCTCCCACCATAAATACAAGGCTCAAATATAACCGAGAAGCTCCCCTCCCGCCATAAATACAAGGCTCAAATATAACCGAGAAGCTCCCCTCCCACCATAAATACAAGGCTCAAATATAACCGAGAAGCTCCCCTCCCGCCATAAATACAAGGCTCAAATATAACTGAGAAGCTCCCCTCCTGCCATAAATACAAGGCTCAAATATAACCAAGAAGCTCCCCTCCCACCATAAATACAAGGCTCAAATATAACCTAGAAGCTCCCCTCCTACCATAAATACAAGGCTCAAATATAACCGAGAAGCTCCCCTCCCACCATAAATACAAGGCTCAAATATAACCAAGAAGCTCCCCTCCCGCCATAAATACAAGGCTCAAATATAACCTAGAAGCTCCCCTCCCGCCATAAATACAAGGCTCAAATATAACCGAGAAGCTCCCCTCCTGCCATAAATACAAGGCTCAAATATAACCTAGAAGCTCCCCTCCCGCCATAAATACAAGGCTCAAATATAACCAAGAAGCTCCCCTCCTGCCATAAATACAAGGCTCAAATATAACCTAGAAGCTCCCCTCCCGCCATAAATACAAGGCTCAAATATAACCGAGAAGCTCCCCTCCTGCCATAAATACAAGGCTCAAATATAACCAAGAAGCTCCCCTCCTGCCATAAATACAAGGCTCAAATATAACCGAGAAGCTCCCCTCCTGCCATAAATACAAGGCTCAAATATAACCAAGAAGCTCCCCTCCTGCCATAAATACAAGGCTCAAATATAACCGAGAAGCTCCCCTCCTGCCATAGATACAAGGCTCAAATATAACTGAGAAACTCCCCTCCTGCCATAAATACAAGGCTCAAATATAACCAAGAAGCTCCCCTCCTGCCATAAATACAAGGCTCAAATATAACCAAGAAGCTCCCCTCCTGCCATAAATACAAGGCTCAAATATAACCAAGAAGCTCCCCTCTCGCCATAAATACAAGGCTCAAATATAACCGAGAAGCTCCCCTCCTGCCATAAATACAAGGCTCAAATATAACCGAGAAGCTCCCCTCCTGCCATAGATACAAGGCTCAAATATAACTGAGAAACTCCCCTCCCACCATAAATACAAGGCTCAAATATAACCAAGAAGCTCCCCTCCTGCCATAAATACAAGGCTCAAATATAACCAAGAAGCTCCCCTCCTGCCATAAATACAAGGCTCAAATATAACCTAGAAGCTCCCCTCCCGCCATAAATACAAGGCTCAAATATAACCAAGAAGCTCCCCTCCTGCCATAAATACAAGGCTCAAATATAACCAAGAAGCTCCCCTCCTGCCATAAATACAAGGCTCAAATATAACCGAGAATCTCCCCTCCTACCATAAATACAAGGCTCAAATATAACCGAGAAGCTCCCCTCCTGCCATAAATACAAGGCTCAAATATAACCGAGAAGCTCCCCTCCTGCCATAGATACAAGGCTCAAATATAACTGAGAAACTCCCCTCCCACCATAAATACAAGGCTCAAATATAACCAAGAAGCTCCCCTCCTGCCATAAATACAAGGCTCAAATATAACCTAGAAGCTCCCCTCCCGCCATAAATACAAGGCTCAAATATAACCAAGAAGCTCCCCTCCTGCCATAAATACAAGGCTCAAATATAACCAAGAAGCTCCCCTCCTGCCATAAATACAAGGCTCAAATATAACCAAGAAGCTCCCCTCCTGCCATAAATACAAGGCTCAAATATAACCAAGAAGCTCCCCTCCTGCCATAAATACAAGGCTCAAATATAACCGAGAAGCTCCCCTCCTGCCATAGATACAAGGCTCAAATATAACTGAGAAACTCCCCTCCTGCCATAAATACAAGGCTCAAATATAACCAAGAAGCTCCCCTCCTGCCATAAATACAAGGCTCAAATATAACCAAGAAGCTCCCCTCCTGCCATAAATACAAGGCTCAAATATAACCAAGAAGCTCCCCTCCTGCCATAAATACAAGGCTCAAATATAACCGAGAAGCTCCCCTCCTGCCATAAATACAAGGCTCAAATATAACCGAGAAGCTCCCCTCCTGCCATAAATACAAGGCTCAAATATAACCGAGAAGCTCCCCTCCTGCCATAAATTGGATTTTAGCACTAGACCGTAATCCCAGACCTGTTGAAAAACTGTCCGGTTAGTACACCTTCCCCTGATGCTAGCCCAATTATCTAGTAGCTAATTCTCGCTATCTGCTCTCCTGGATTTTTAGCTGGTCCGTGAAAAAATGACGAAATTGGCGCAAGAGAGCAGTGCATGACGGGAAAGATGTTGCGTTATAAACTTCCGCCTGCCTTGCTTCAAAATGGGAGGGAAATTTCAGACTGACATCGTACATGTACATTGACATGCCAATGTCAGTGCTATTTGGTGTTTGGTGTGTAATCTTTATATAAGTATATTGCAATCTACGTAATTTATGTCAACATTACGGAGGCAAAAGTGAGAGAAACAACGATGTAAACATAAAAGGCAGAGGTGACAATGCCCCAATCAAGCCATCGCCGCTGATCCGGAAGTGCTGTGTGCAACAAATTGGGTCAAATACGATCGCAGCACTCTAAAAATGCAGAGTACATGTATATGGGAGAGCAGATAGGGAGAATTATGATTTTTCAAGTATATTTAAGTAAAAATGTCCTTTTATCATTAGTAAAATAGTGCATATGCATGAAATAGTTCATACATGTAATTAATGAAAAAATTATGTGAAAAATGGTTGGGGATAGTATACACTTTGATTTGGGTGAGTGTCAATCTCCACTTACCAGCCCGACTTTTATTTGCCTCACAAGTATCTGGCCCAGACGGCTATATTATATTCTTTATCAATTTTATACACACTATAATCAATGAAAATATATTTCTTCCACTGATGATAACATACTCTAAATTTCAAACATGACATTGAAAATTAACATTTGAAAGGAGAACTTAAACTAAATGAATTTCAACAAATATATTGATCTTACATTTGTGGAGAACTCAATAACGTCTTCATAAGTGACTTTTTCTAGAGGTCTGAAAGTTAGTGGCAGAGTGAAGCTGGTTCCGGCACTCAGAACTATGGGCTGCGGATACAGAGTCGTGAAGAAACGCGACTGAGGTACCCTGAAATCAGACAACATATAGATATAAGAAATAATACTGAGGTACCCTGAAATCAGACAACATATAGATATAAGAAATAATACTGAGGTACCCTGAAATCAGACAACATATAGATATAAGAAATAATACTGAGGTACCCTGAAATCAGACAACAGTATAGATATAAGAAACGCGACTGAGATACCCTGAAATAAGGCAACAGTATAAATTTTTAAAAACTCGACTGAGATACCCTGAAATAAGGCAACAGTATAAATTTTTTGAAACACTACTGTCACATTGGTTCCCTGAAATCAGATAGCAGGACAGAGTGACCAGTTGATTTTTTAAAGAGATATTCACATATTGCTGACCAACATAATAATATTTCTGACCTGCATATGTACATATTCACATTTCTCAGCCCTTATTAATAATGTATCCTATTATTGTCATAATGTTTCATTGTCTCAATAATTGCAAATAATGGGAAATTTTTACTCACTTGTATTTGAGTTTTTGCATCTTGACTCTGACATTTTTGAGGACGATGTTTTTGTTGTATTCCCTGCCTGGTTCCCAGCCCTGCCATGTGATACCACTGGCGACCTCTATCCCAAAATGATTCACCTTCCCGGAGGAAGGGGGCACCACCACGCCTGGCATCTTTTTCTGTAAATAAAATTTGAAATAACATTTGATATTTTTTCAGTAAAGTTAAAGGAAATATGCAGCCATCTTGAAAAAAGAAATGTATAAAATTATAAATGGGTGATAACTATATTTCCTTTCCATGTCTACTTTTGTCATTGATACATTTCAATGAGTGCATGTTAAACTAATCTCAACAAGTAATCATAATCAATATCCCCTTTATTAAAGGGATTAAGCACTGATTTTGAAAGAAAAAACATTTAAAATTCACATATTGGTGATAAATGTATTTGTCTTTCATGTCTATAAATATTTTGAAAAATGCATCCCCATCATTGTCTGTAAAACCTATTTGAACAAGACCCTAACATATAGGCCCCTAATGAAAGCACACTCCTTTCTTGGCATCATTTTTATGTGGAGTGTCATCATAGAGGCACTGAAAGGTAAAATGACGTCATAAGAGTATGGCAGTATGCTTATGACGCCATGAAATGTATTGTCGTTTGAATAGTACCAAAATGACGTCAAACAGTGCTACCCTACTTTGAGCCTCAATTGAGATCAAATAAGTTCACGCTACCTGTGTTTACCCGTCACATGCAGCTTATGTGGCTGAGCTTTCAAAAACACCAAATTGTAGAATTAATGCTTAATACCTTTAAAACACCTTCCTTCATTTATAAACTTTTCTATAACTGAAAGGTAAAATGAGGTATGGAGGTATGATTATAGAACCTTGTGCAACTTATGAGTCTATTAATTATTTCTCTTATTGTCTTAATGATAAGATGTAATATGTCATGATGTGCATATGGAAATAATGCGACCACCAACACAATGTATTCGCTTCATTTGAAATATTTACAAGTTCACAACTAATGGATCTCTTTAATCAGCTACTTTGAACCTTTTGCTGTAATCTATCATGTTTCACACAATGTTCAGAAAGATGTTCATGCATACATTTGCCAAAATGGTGCACAAACCAATGACTTTTCTGTACTTATGTTTTATGCATATCTATATATATATATATATTTAATTGAGCATCCCTTTACCAATAATTTCTGTACCCGCTAATATACCAAAATTCATTCCTGTTTGTGAAGTGTCATTCTCAAAACTTTCAGATAAATAATTTGTAATTGAAAAAGGAGATTGTGAGAAATGATTCATTTAACTATAGATATGGCCAATACTCATAGCATTCAAAACTTAGGCTGATAATCAGGAAACTGTCTTGTAAACATGTCACAAAAATGTTATACAATTTAATTTTTGGCTTGCAGTAGTTGAATATTATCTCATACTTGGTGCTTCAAGAGAGTGTTCTGCACCTATGAGATATTCTTTTGCAGATCACCCCTCTGCCGAACTACTTTCGCAGATCACCCCTCTGCCGAACTACTTTCGCAGATCACCCATGTGCCGAACTACTTTTGCAAATCATCCTTGGTCCAAATGACAATTGAGATCCTTCCACCAGAACCAACAAAATAGATCTGTCAGGCTGAACACTGCATGAACCCATGCTCTTGACTTTATCTCATATTTATCTACTGCAAATGGTTTATATACCAGACCAGTAAAGAAAAGAACATGTGAGTGCAGTGTTCAGGCTGACAGATATCTCAAGTTGGTTCTGGTGGAAGGATCTCAATGCCCACCTCTCAATGACGTCATTACATAGTAAAATATATGTTGCAATGACGTCATTGAGTGTGACATCATTAAAAAGGGGCGTGGCATTGTTTATGTTGTTTGACACACACAACATAGGTCCGCACATGCTGCAAGGTTTTGCTGTAAATAGATTGGACATCAAACCAAAACCTTTACCTCATATCTATCTGTAGGAGTAAAGCATGAGATAAAGTCAAGAACATAGGTTCGTGCAGTGTTCAGGCTGACAGATCTCTTATGTTGGTTTTAGTGGAAGGATCTCACAATATAGAGTGGCATTATGCCCACCTCTCAATGGCGTCATAACATAATAAATCATATGTTGTAATGACGTCATTGAGTGTGACGTCATTAAAAAGGGGGCGTGGCATTGTTTATGTTGTTTGACACACACAACATAGGTCTGCAAGTGCTGCAATGTTTTCCTCTCTGTTTTGCTTTAAATAGATTGGACATCAAACCAAAACCTTTATCTCATACCTATCTGTGGGAGTAAAGTATGAGATAAAGTCAAGAACATAGGTTCGTGCATTGTTCAGGCTGACAGATCTCTCTCGTTGGTTCTGGTGGAAGGATCTCACTCGTCCTTCGGACTCTTGAGATCCTTCCACCAGAACCAACTTGAGAGATCTGCCAGCCTGAACACTGCACTCACATGTTCTTGCCTTAGTATCAATGAATTGTCATGAAAAGCCTACACAACCATAATTTAAACACGCTAAAATGGCAGTTTGTTATAAACATTTCCAAAGTGGTGCTGTTCTGTAAATTTGTGCATGGCCAGGTCAAGTTCTACCCCCAAAAACATTGGCAAAACGGACAAGAAAATAATAATTTTCTCACATATTTCAATGTGCATCAGAACAATGTTATACTGAGAGAACTTGACCTCCGGCAATTAATTGTTGCTGTGATTACGCATGACACCATTTTTCCCATTCATAATGTCTACACAAGAAAGCCCCTGTGCTTTCTGTAGTGATCTTTCTTCAGACCATTACAACTAACATTTATTCGACATCAGACATTATAACTCCTGATGTCCGAGTATTGATGTCAAAACGCAAGGCACCACAAAGGGGGTAAAGTCAAAAGCACATCAGAAGCTTCAGATTGTTGCTGCCACTCTGGCTCACTTTGAACTCATTGTGCATGCTTGTAAACAATGGCAAGCCTAGCATTCAATGTTGAAAAAAAAGTACTTGGCTTTTTGAAAACCTGTTGCTGGGAATTGAGTTCTATCATAGATAAGATAAGATATACGTTCTTTATGCAGGGGAACCCATTCAGTACTGATGTACTGGTCTCCCATGGGACCCTGCTTATCATAGTCACAGCTGATATGTGATACATAATGTGATTCCTGGAAACAGTGGATTTCAAGTCCATTTTACCACTGTCTCTGCAGACCTTGGAGCAAATGGGGATGATGTTCAACATGTTGCAAGATATGACCATGTTATTGTTAACATAAATTGACAAAGCCAATTGAATTGTCAAAGCCAATGGCGATTATTTCAAAGCTAAGTCATACATTTGATGATGACATCGTACATGAATCTACATTAAGTGTACTCAGTTTCGGATTATACTTACAAATCAACTTTACGGTGATGAGAAACAATAAATCGAGTTTTATCGATGTTACAGTGGATAGCTGTCAGACACGTCCGCCATTTATAAACAAATATGGCCGCCGTCGCTTGGCAACTTGGTCGGTGCTTCAGCAAGTGCCCGTTTCTAACAATATCAGCCGAAATCTTCACAAAATGGACATCTAACCTGATTCCTTATATAAAAATGTTATCATATTAACTTAAATAAATGTAAGTTGTAACGTACATTTTCCATATTGTGTGAGTAGACAGAATCACCATCAAAGCTTTTTTTCGTCTGCAACTCTTTAGTAGGTATGTGCTGAAGTACTCTCTTGGTATGAAATTCAGCGAAAATGCACATTGGACGACACTGACATACGCTGACATACGGATATTTATTCCTATATTCATCATGTTCATCGACCTGTTGGACAAAAAAATAGAATTCTTTCTAACATTTTAACCTTTATAGAACAACACACGACAAATCTCATGACGCCTGGGTAATTTTATTTTTTATAATTTCAAATACAAAAATTAATATAAAATTGGACCTTACAAACCCAATATAATGACCATCGCTAATCAATATAATGAAATTAAGTTTATGTACTATATAAAACCATTTCCCACTTTTACATAAACAGCTATCTCTCACTTGTGCAGCTATCTCTCACTGATGCAGCTGTCTATGTCTCTTTGTTGTAACTGTCTCTTATTGTACATATGTAACTATTATCTATGCAGCTGTCTCAATTATCTAGCTGTCTCTCACTTATGAAGCTGTCTCTCCCTTGTGCAGCTATCTCTCACTCATGCAGCTGTATCTCATTGTTGTAACTATCTCTCACTGGCGCAGCTATCTCTCACTACTGTAACTATCTCTCACTTGTGCAGCTATCTCTCACTTGATGCAGCAGTCTATGTCTCAGTGTTGTAACTGTCTCTTACTGTAACTATCATCTACGCAGCTGTCTCACTTGTGTAGCTGTCTCTCACTAATATAGCTGTATCTCACATGTGCAGCTATCTCTCTGTTGTAATTGTCTGTCAATGTTGTAACTATCTCTCACTTATGCAGCTGTCTCTCACTTGTGCAGCTATCTCTCACTTGTGCAGCTATCTATCAATGTTGTAACTGTCTCTCACTTGTGCAGCTGTCTCACAATCATAACTGTTTCTGTAATTATCTCTCACATGTGCAGCTGTCTCTCACTTATGCACTCTCACTTATAACTATTTCTCACTATCTTTCACTAATGCAGCTATTTATCTCTCATTGTTGTAACTGTCACATACTGTTTTTAACTGTCTTCTAATCTTCTCCCTTCGCCTTTAGCAAACTTTATATACTACAGTAAGCTGCTCACTGATTGGCTACTTGCAATACCTCATAAGAATACCTTGCAAGTCCAGTATGGGTTAGCTTCTTTCCCTCAGGCTGAACGTGACAGGATGTAACACACATGGCTAATTATCATACCACATGTGGTTTATGCGTCAACAGCCACAATGGGGTACAGAAGGGGATTAGCACAAGGTGAAACATCATAATGATTGATTGTATGTTCTAGCTTGTTTTATGTAATCAGCAAAAAATAAATTATAGCAATAAATATATAAATGTATTGCTATAATTTAAGAGGTCCTTAAATTATAGTAAGATATATATAAATTACATTTTTTATTAATAGTTAACCAATATTGTCATAACAAATTATAAGAGAGGAGATATTTGTTTTTGTAGCAGATATTATAGTTCACAATATCCAGATTTACACTTTATTTCTTCTATATTGTATAATCTGATATCAAAACTTTAATTAAGATTGGACTGTTTGCTACAAGGAAAATGTGGCAATGTCTACACGATACTAAGCATACAAAGAACCATAAATTGCATGAATATAAAAATTATCTTCTTGTTAATCAATTTAAATAAGTATTAGAAAGATTCATCTCACCTTTTTTCAAAACTACGCCGAGCAAGAACATCTTTTAGCTTTAACTTTACACTTGTATTCATATTCCTTGACATGTGCTCCTAGCTGGTCAGCTCAGCAGATATAATATTGCCCTGTTTCACCCCAACCTGGCCTCTTTCAGGGTGCAACACACATCCTCATGGGACTGTCACCATAACTACGGCCAACTGACCCCGGTTATCTTTGGATACAAGTGCATCTAAGAATAGCCAGCTGAATAGCCTATCAGTAATAAAATTCATTTGTGATGTTTTTAAGTGTGTTTTGATAAGTTTTGTAAGAAAAGGTTTGCCTCTGAGAAAATCCACCCTGATTATGATATAGGGAGAGAAGACAGATGCAGGGGTGGTGGTGGAGTACTGATAGGTATCCATAAAAGGTGGCTGTCTGACACAAAGGAGGAGAGCCTAAAAACTGACTGTGAACTTGTATGGAGAAAACTTAACATAACAGGAACTAAACCACTGTTCATAGGATGTTACTACAGGCCAACAGACAGAAATATATCAAACGTCCATGAACTAAATGCATCTCTTGGAAAGATTCCCCAGTCCGACACAAACACCCCTAATATATTACTAACAGGGGATTTCAATGTACCAGATATTACATGGGAAAATATGTCCTATAAGCCAAGCCCTGCATATGGGATTGACTTGAATACAGAAATGATTGATACTTTTAATGAACACTGTCTCACACAAGTAAATCCACATCCAACCAGGGGAGACAATAGGTTAGATCTGGTCGGTACAACAAACATTAGCCTAGTGAATAAAGTATCTGTCCATCCAGGCATGAGTGACCATGATGTGGTTATAACAGAAATCAATGCTAAAGCTACATTGGCCAAGAAAAAGCCAAGAAATGTATTGCTGTACAAAAAAAGGAGATATGAATGCAATAAAACAGGACATGCATGTCTTTTTTGAAGATGAAGTTTAGGTTTCATGTCTCCCAACTGAAACTCTGAACAACAAGTTCACAGCTAAGCTAATGGAGTCCATCAATAAACACATTCCTATTAAGAAAATAACTGGTAGATGGGATGTGCCATGGATGACAAAGGAAATCAAGGGACAAATTAGAAGGAAACAAAGACTATACAACAAGGCTGAAAAAACTAAAAAGGATTCTGACCGTAGAAAATTCAGAAACCTTAGAAAACACATAAAACATAAGTTGAGAGATTCCCACAATGAATATGTCCTTGGACTACTCGACTTACCTGATATTGAATTCAGTAGACCATCAATGGGAAAAAGGTTCTGGAACTATATTAGATCCAGGCGCAAAGATACTGTTGGTGTACCAACACTAACAGAAAATGGCATTGAAGTGAAAGACAGTAAAGGCAAGGCAGAAGTCCTTTCACGTCAGTACGAATCTGTCTTTTCTACTGAAAACATGGAAAATTTTTCCAACCTCTCCACAAATAGAGCCGATTACCATCACAGTTGCTGGTGTGGAAAAATTGCTCTCTAACCTGAACTGCAAAAAAGCCAATGGACCAGATCAAATACCCACAAGAGTCTTGAAAGAATGTTCAAACGAAATAGCTCCAATCCTCCAAAAAATATTCCAAGACTCTCTTAACAAAGGAGAAGTCCCAAAAGCATGGCGCACAGCAAACATAGTTGCAGTCTTTAAAAAAGGAGATAAAAGTTGTGCCGCAAACTACAGGCCAGTTTCTTTGACTTCTGTCCCCTGTAAGATTCTGGAGCACATAATTGTCAGACACATGATGAATCACTGTGAAATTTACAACATCCTGGTAAATTTTAAGCATGGATTCAGGACAGGCCACTCGTGTGAAACTCAGTTAATT
Organism: Amphiduros pacificus; assembly: GCA_949316495.1. Lineage (NCBI taxonomy): Eukaryota > Metazoa > Annelida > Polychaeta > Phyllodocida > Hesionidae > Amphiduros > Amphiduros pacificus. Next base: position 39,057,920 of record OX439011.1, on the reverse strand, counting down.
ACAACCTTACAGGATATACTCAAGGCTAGAAATGATGGGCAAAATGTTGACATGCCCATTCTCGGCTTTAGTAAAGCCTTTGACACAGTCTGCCACGAACGGCTGAATCACAAGCTCAAGCATTATGGAATCTCTGGGCAGGTCGGTTCATGGATAAAGAACTGGCTTACAAACCGTGAACAGAGGGTAGTTATTGACGGTGATGAATCTGACCCTGTCCATGTCAAATCTGGAGTGCCTCAGGGTACAGTACTAGGACCAATACTATTTCTACTCTATATTAATGACATTGGAGAGAAGCTAAAATATTCAAACATAAGGCTCTTTGCTGATGACGGCCTCTTATATAGAATAGTTGAAAATGACGATGATGCAGTCAAACTGCAAGAAGACCTCAATAATGAATGAATGAATGAATGAATGAATGTTTTTATTTATCATTTTCTACAACATTAAGATATATAATACATGTTTACATTTTACTTACATATAGATCAATTCTTATAAGAAAGTTATATAGAAAATGAACGGTTACCAGAAAAGATTAATCTTATCTAGCTGGTAACCACAATGATTTAACCATATCATGTTAACATATTAGTTATATTAGAGTATGACAAGTGGCATGTTTGCTATGTGACTATATGATAACAGTTAGTAGCAAGAGATAAAGAATTCCTTTGCTTTTCTCTTGAAACCCTCTATTGTAGTGCAATTTTTTACTGTACCAGGAAGCTTGTTGTAAATTTTGACACCTTGGCATTTTACTGTTTTTTGACCAACAGTTGTTCTTTTTCTAATGACATGCATGTTGCTCGAATTTCTTGTGTTATGACCATGTATTGAGTTATTTGTAGGAAAATATTCATCAAACACATGGGGGAGATGGCCTAAATGTTGATTTTTGACAAATTTGCAGATTTGCAATTGAAAAATGTCTTTAACAGTTAACAATTTCAGTTCCTTGTGTAATACCATTGTTGATGTGTACCAATCTCTGGAAAACAGGATTTTTAATACTCTATTTTGTAATGTTTGAATATTTTTAATGTTCTTTTGGCTGGTGTGACCATATACCTCTATTGCATATTGAATTTTGCTGTAGATGAATCCAAAAAAGAGCTGTCGTTTACATTTTTCAGGCAAGAAGTGACGTATTATCTTTAATGACCCTGCATATTTTACTAGAGTTCCTATGAGGCTTTTGACATGAGCATTCCAACTAAGCTCATCATCTAAAATTGCACCAAGATACTTTGCCTCTTTGACTCTCTTTATTTCATTTTGCCCTAAATGGATTGTGTCACATTCTTGTGGGACTTTTTTGTTTTTCTGGTGAAATATGCTGTATTGTGTTTTCTCCATACTAAGACTTAGTTCATTTTCAATGAACCAGTCAGCTAGCTCTAATAACACTTTGTTTGTCTCAGCCATGAGCATGTTTATCATTCGATTTTTGATAAACACATTAGTGTCATCTGCAAAAAGCTTGATTTTTACAGTTGTGTTTTTTGATACTGCCTGGGCAATGTCATTGACATACAGAAGGAATAATAGTGGCCCTAGCACTGAGCCTTGAGGTACACCTACCCTTATTATTTCTTTTTCTGATTTAACGCTATTGACCTCAACATATTGTTTTCTGTTTTCAAGGTAGCTTCCAAACCACTGATTTACTGTTCCACGAATGCCATAATGATCTAATTTATGTAACAGTATGTTATGATTCACAGTATCAAATGCCTTTTTGAGGTCAATATATAGGCCTAAAACAAACTCACCTTCATCTACAGAATCATGTATTTCTTCAAGTATATTAATGAGAGCCTGACTCGTAGAGTGGTTAATTCTGAAGCCAAATTGCCATTCATATAGCACACTGTATTTTTTCAAGAATGAGTACAGTCGTTTGTGCATCAATTTCTCAGTGATTTTAGAAAACACACCAAGCAGGCTTATTGGTCTATAATTACTCACATAGAATTTTTCCCCTTTCTCGTAAAGGGGTATCACTTTAGCTAATATGCTGGAAGAATGGTCAAGAGAGTGGCAAATGGACTTCAATGCTCAGAAATGCTACACCCTGAGCAGCAAGAAAAAAAGCCAAGCTCTTGATACAAGAAAATATACATTAAATGGTCACATCTTGCAACATGTTGAACATCATCCCTACCTTGGAGTTGAGCTCCAAACAAATATGAAATGGGATGAACATATCAACAACATTGTCTGCAAAGCAAATCAAGTACTGGGATTTGTAAGAAGGAATTTCAATATGTGCCCAGGAAATATCAAAGAGGCTGCCTACAATACACTTGTGCGCCCTCACTTAGAATATGCATCAAGTGTGTGGGACCCTTATCTCAAAAAAGATATAGACCGCATAGAATCAGTTCAAAGACGAGCTGCTAGATTTGTGTCTGGCAACTGGAAGAGAGAAACAGGCACTGTAACAAAAATCCTGGAAGATCTTAAATGGGACTCACTAGCAGGGAGAAGAAGGACGCAGAGGCTGGTTTTATTGTATAAGGCTATACATGGTGAAATAGCTTTGAAACTTCCAGAACATGTCAAAATGAAATCCGCTCCTGCACGAAAAAACCAGGGAAATCGCTATATCAAAATGGCGACAAGCTGTGACCCTTATAAATACAGCTATTTCCCAAGGACAGTAACTGACTGGAACAATCTTCCCCCTCATTTAACTACATTGGAACCAGGTAACTCGGCATCCTTCAGGAACTCCCTTGCCAGAGTATAAAGGTTAGGAACAAGTAGCTGGTGTGTACCAGCTGCACCCCTTAGTGCAACCATGCACTCTCGGCGGGATGCCAATAGGTTTTGCCGAGTAAACTTATAGATGTAGATGTAGATGTTTAATGGACAAGACATAGTGTTCTGAATGAATAAAATAAAACAAAAAAATAAATAAATGATCATGTCTTTTGATGTGACACAAGTTTATTGTTATTATCAACTGCAATATATATCCATATAATTTCAGACATTGTCAACAAATCAGCATAACATGCCAGTTGATAGTCTAGAAGAGGTTGCTGACAATCCCAACTGAGCAACTAGATTTGGCCAAAGAACCGAGTTCTGACAGGTCTTTCTTTCCACTCAATTTTGGTAGAATGAGAAGACCTGGCTGAGAGCAACTATCAGACAGCTAATTAGAACTGTAACTCATGCTGAATGTAAGAATATTCAACAAAGTTCTGGGGCCCAATCCTGCAGAATGTCATAAAATAAAGTCTACAAGCAATGACCGTGACAATGTATTTTATTCTCAAAATAGCCCCTTGTGGGAAGAAGGTTAAACATGAACAGCATAGTCCGTGTACATTGGTACAAACAAGTTTCTGCAGACTTTCCGCGTATTTACAAATACACTCCCAGAACAGTGGCACACAGTTCTCTCTGAAACCTTTAGCCTCGGCCAGTGAGTGCGGTGGAGTAAAACTAAAAGTGAAAGTTTCATCATTCACAGCTGCAAACTCACACACGAGACAACTCTCAGCCAATATAACACTCGTGCCTGGATAATACGTGGGTATAAACAATTTATTCCTATTCCCACATGCATCGTCATAATAAACTTGAAATGAACACGGGCTGAAGTATTTTTTTTCTGTTTCCCTCTCATGCTCTGGTGACCTCATTTATACATAACAAGTGCCTTCGGCTGGGAAAGGATGCTGTCTCTCTCTGTTGTGGCTATCTCTCACTTATGCAGCTGTCTCTCACTGCTGTAACTGTCTCTCACTGTTGTAATTATCTCTCACTTATGCAGCTGTCTCTCCCTTGTACAGCTATCTCACTGATGCAGCTGTTTCGTACATGTGCAACTGTCTTTCATTTGTGCAGCTATCTCTCACTGCTGTAACTATCTCTCACTGCTGTAACTATCTCTCACTGCTGTAACTATCTCTCACTGCTGTAACTATCTCTCACTGCTGTAACTATCTCTCACTGCTGTAACTATCTCTCACTGCTGTAACTATCTCTCACTGCTGTAACTATCTCTCACTTTGCAGTCATCTCACTTATGTAGCTGTCTTATGCAGCTATCTCTCCCTGTTGTAACTGTCTCACTATTGCAGCTATCTCTCAATATTGCAACTATTGTAACTATTTCTCACTTGTTGTAACTATCTCTCACTTTTTATGTCTCAATGCAGCTATCTCTTATTCATGCAGCTATCTCTTATTTATACAGCTATCTCTTATTTATGCAGCTATCTCTTATTTATGCAGTCATCTCTTATTTATGCAACTATCTCTTATTTATGCAGCTATCTCTTATTTATGCAGCTATCTCTTGCTGTTGTAGCAATCTATCACTTGCTATCTCTCACTTGTGCAGCTATCTCTCAATCGTGGTGGCTAAAAATATCTGCATTTCACCCATATAGACCCCTTTGTACAAAACCTAGCAGGGCCTCAATAATTAGGTCAATAATTAGGTCAATTTAGCGATGGTTGAAAACAAAGCTCTAATACAGAAATATAGGCATATACAGTTCACAACCCTTCTGTTGATCTTTGAACTTAGCATAGGAGGGGGCAGACATGCGGGCACTTTCACACATACGGGGCTTTCACTCCCTGGCAACCCCAATTGGCGTTGAAAACAAATACCTGTCAGCCATTGAAATAGTATAGTCAAATTGAACCCCAATATGAACATTTCATCTTTGTTTTCTGTATAATGTCATTATTCTTTATATTTTCTACGTTTAAAGAATAATTAAATTCTACATGTTCTGATGTGCATATCGCTCAAATATAAGCCCAATATGAAAATTTCATCTTTGTTTTCTGTATAAAGTCATTATTCTTCATGCTCTGATGTGCATATCGCTCAAATAGAAGCCCAATATGAAGATTTCATCTTTGTTTTCTGTATAAAGTCATTATTCTTTATACTTTCTACGTTTACAAAAAATAATTCGATTCGATATATTCTGATGTGCATATCGCTCAAATAGAAGCCCAATATGAAGATTTTGTCTTTGTTTTCTGTATAAAGTCATTATTCTTAATATTCTTTTAAATTATTAAAAAAAAAAAAACAAAAACAAAAACAATTTATTCCTATACAGCCCACACTTTCAGGCGGATTCTATACAGCCTTTGATGTCTTCTCATTCAGTGGTGTGAAAAACCCAAAATTTCAGTAAAGGATGTCACACAGTAAAATTTCACTGATTTCAATTATCCACATTCACAGTATTGCTCTTCAAAATCCTTATGATGTAAGGTCAAACCTATGATCAAAGGGCATTTCGTCATTGTTTCCACAGCTTTGAGTCATGTCTTCCCCTATGGCAGAAATGCTTTCACACACATAAGATATTTTTTTATAAGTAAGATATTTTTTTGTAAGTAAGATATTTTTTTATAAGTAAGATATTTTTTTATAAGTAAGATATTTTTTTATAAGTAAAATAGCCCCCAAAATGCCGTAATTGTGAATGATACAAGATGTCAATGATGGTTCTAAGATTTCATATTATTAACTCGGCCAATAATACACTTACAGAAATGATTTATATATGTGTGAAATCGTGAGAACAAGAGGAAGTCAGCTATATATGTATTTTCTAGATTTTACTTCGTTTTGGCCCCGAAAATGACTGCCGTAATTGCGAATAACATTTTTGTTTTTTGTGTAAAGTAATTATTCTTTTATATTTTCTATGTTTGCAAAACACAGTTCAATTCTACATGTTCTGATGTGCATATCACTTAAATAGATGCCCAATACGAAGATTTCATCTAAAAAAAAATCATTTCCATACAGCCCAGGCTTTAAGGTGGATTCCATGCAGCCTTTGATGTCTTCCCATTCAGTGGTGTTTCAACAAATAGGGCCAAATAGTAAATTTCACTGATACCAATTATCAGCATTCACAGTATCGCCATTCAAAGTCCTTGTGATGTAAGGTCAAACCTGTGATCAAAGGGTTTAATGCCATTTTTTTTAGAAGGTCGGCCTTTGAGGGGGATTCCATGCAGCTTTTGAGTCATGTCTTCCCTTTTTGTCAGAAATGCTTTCACGTGCAGTGCACAAGATATTTTTCATATAAGTTAGATATTTTCCCGATAAGTAAGATATTTTTCATATAAGTAAAATATATTCTCCATATAAATACAATATTTTTCACATAAAACCAAAATGCATGAAACGGGCGGCCATTAGCCCTGATATTTTTCACATCAGTTCCAAATTTTCACATATATGATTCTCAGCTAATAATACATTTTCAGAAATGATTTAAATATGTCTTAAATCATGTGAACATGAGGAAGATAGTTATGTATGTTAAAAGAAGATTTTGCTTTGTTTTGGCGCTGAAAATGCAAACAATATAATAAAATGTTGATTATACATATGCTGGTGTATGTGTGCACTGATTTGTTTTCAACGTAACTAAGGTGGTCACCCTGTTGCCAACCGGAAGTGAAGTCAGCTCGCCCTCTCCTATGTGCAGAATATGAACTTCCTGCTTACTGGCCGCCATATTGAATTTAAGTCGTTGAACAAAACAGAGAATATTTCAGATGCACATTTAATAGGGAAATATTTAATATTAAAACATTTGTGTGTCCAGTTGAGAAAACAAACTATTATTCACAGTTTGCATGTATTATTAATATCTCTTGATTATTATATTCCTTGAAAAAATAGTTAAAAGGCTTTGATTACATGGGCGAAAATATGTGTAATTGACTGCACAAATATTACTCCCGGAAGTGGTGAAAAGAGGGCGCTCTCTTGTGTTTGAGCAATAATAGGTGAAAGATCAGTGAACTGTATTGTGGGCAATATTTTACATCTAACATAATTTTGACAAAAAATAAGTGAAAACTACTCTTTACCTCATATACATATTGCTCAAGACTGATGACTGTATTTGTGTTACTCTGCCGACTGTATTTGTGTTACCCTGCCAATTGTATTTGTGCTACTCTGCTGACTGACGACCCAAAAACCAGGTCATATTGGCACCACTGTGGAGTGTGCCTGAGACCAGGTCATATTGGCACCACTGTGGAGTGTCTGAGACCAGGTCATATTGGCACCACTATGGAGGGTGTCGAGACCAAGTCATATTGGCACCACTGTGGAGTGTGTCGCGACCAGGTCATATTGGCACCACTGTGGAGTGTGCCTGAGACCAGGTCATATTGGCACCACTGTGGAGTGTCTGAGACCAGGTCATATTGGCACCACTGTGGAGTGTGTCTGAGACCAGGTCATATTGGCACCACTGTGGAGTGTGTCTGAGACCAGGTCATATTGGCACCACTGTGGAGTGTGTCTGAGACCAGGTCATAACTTCTAATCTGTGCATGCACACTTGCGAATGAACACTATATACCATGTTTACAACCAAATAAAAAAGCATGAAAACAATGCTGCTGTTGTTGTGGGGATACGATACCAGAGTAGCTGCTGTTGTTATGGGGATACGATACCAGAGTAGCTGCTGTTGTTATGCCGATACGATACCAGAGTATCTGCTGTTGTTATGGGGATACAATACCAGAGTAGCTGCTGTTGTTATGGGGATACCATACCAGAGTAGCTGCTGTTGTTATGGCGATACAATGCCAGAGTAGCTGCTGTTGTTGTGGGGATACGATACCAGAGTTGCTGCTGTTGTTATGGGGATACTTTACCAGAGTAGCTGCTGTTGTTATGGGGATACGATACCAGAGTAGCTACTGTGGTTATGGGGATACGATACCAAAGTAGCTACTGTTGTTATGGGGATACGATACCAGAGTAGCTGCTGTTGTTATGGAGATACAATACCAGAGTTGCTGCTGAGGTTATGGGGATACGATACCAGAGTAGCTACTGTGGTTATGGGGATACTTTACCAGAGTAGCTGCTGTTGTTATGGGGATACGATACCAGAGTATCTGCTGTTGTTATGGGGATACGATACCAGAGTAGCTGCTGTTGTTATGGAGATACAATACCAGAGTAGCTGCTGTTGTTATGGGGATACGATACCAAAGTAGCTACTGTTGTTATGGGGATACGATACCAGAGTAGCTGCTGTTGTTATGGGGATACGATACCAGAGTAGCTGCTGTTGTTATGGCGATACAATGCCAGAGTAGCTGCTGTGGTTATGGGGATACTTTACCAGAGTAGCTGCTGTTGTTATGGCGATACAATGCCAGAGTAGCTGCTGTTGTTGTGGGGATACGATACCAGAGTAGCTGCTGTTGTTATGGGGATACCATACCAGAGTAGCTGCTGTTGTTATGGGGATACCATACCAGAGTAGCTGCTGTTGTTATGGGGATACCATACTAGAGTAGCTGCTGTTGTTATGGCGATACAATGCCAGAGTAGCTGCTGTGGTTATGGGGATACGATACCAGAGTAGCTGCTGTTGTTATGGCCATACAATACCAGAGTAGCTGCTGTTGTTGTGGGGATACGATACCAGAGTAGCTGCTGTTGTTGTGGGGATACGATACCAGAGTAGCTGCTGTTGTTATGGCGATACAATACCAGAGTAGCTGCTGTTGTTGTGGGGATACAATACCAGAGTAGCTGCTGTTGTTATGGCGATACAATACCAGAGTAGCTGCTGTTGTTGTGGGGATACAATACCAGAGTAGCTGCTGTTGTTATGGCGATACAATACCAGAGTAGCTGCTGTTGTTGTGGGGATACAATACCAGAGTAGCTGCTGTTGTTGTGGGGATACTTTACCAGAGTAGCTGCTGTTGTTGTGGGGATAGAATACCAGAGTATCTGCTGTGGTTATGGGGATACCATACCAGAGTAGCTACTGTTGTTATGGCGATACAATGCCAGAGTAGCTGCTGTGGTTAAGGGGATAAGATACCAGAGTAGCTGCTGTTGTTATGGGGATAAGATACCAGAGTAGCTACTGTTGTTATGGCGATACAATACCAGAGTAGCTGCTGTTGTTGTGGGGATACGATACCAGTGTAGCTGCTGTTGTTATGAGGATACGATGCCAGAGTAGCTGCTGTTGTTATGGGGATACGATACCAGAGTAGCTGCTGTTGTTATGGGGATACGATACCAGAGTAGCTGCTGTTGTTATGGGGATACGATACCAGAGTAGCTGCTGTTGTTATGGGGGTACGATACCAGAGTAGCTGCTGTTGTTATGGGGAACCGATACCAGAGTAGCTGCTGTTGTTATGGGGATACGATACCAAAGTAGCTGCTGTTATGGGGGTACGATACCAGAGTAGCTGCTGTTGTTATGGGGAACTGATACCAGAGTAGCTGCTGTTGTTATGGGGATACTTTACCAGAGTAGCTGCTGTTGTTAAGGGGATAAGATACCAGAGTAGCTGCTGTTGTTATGGGGATACGATACCAAAGTAGCTGCTGTTATGGGGGTACGATACCAGAGTAGCTGCTGTTGTTATGGGGAACCGATACCAGAGTAGCTGCTGTTGTTATGGGGATACAATGCCAGAGTAGCTGCTGTTGTTATGGGGAACCGATACCAGAGTAGCTGCTGAGGTTATGGGGATACAATACCAGAGTAGCTGCTGTTGTTATGGGGATACTTTACCAGAGTAGCTGCTGTTTTTATGGGGGTACGATACAAGAGTATCTGCTGTTGTTTTGGGGTCATGCAAATCTCAGTCATGGGTCACTGGAGGCAGTCACCCCACATGAACATAAAACTATTTTATTAACCATAAGATATTATAATGGGAACAAATCTGAGGTTTATATGCACATTAAATCAGTCACATTTAATCAATCACATATAATTTATCACATTTAATCAATCACATTTGATCAATCACATTTAATCAATCACATTTAATCAGTCACATTAAATCAGAGATATTTAAACAGAGATCGGAAAGAGCAGGTCTGCCAGTAGGTGTCAGCGTGGTGCACCATCCAACTCAGACATGCATCTGTTGCAGATCGGTGATAGATAGTTTTGCATTTATTACCCAAATTCTTCCATTCTTGATGTCATTGATGTATGATTAACATAGATATGTGAAAAGTAAGTACTTCTTGTAATAATTTCTTGCTAAAAAAGACATTTATACGAGTCTGTGAATCTGGACCCAGGTCCGTGGTATAGGTCTACATGTAGTATTTACTGTGGCGATGGGTGCACTGCCACGAGATCGGTTCACCTGAGTGATAATGCAGAACTTCAGATTGTTTCCAATCTCTGTGTTAAATGTCTCTGATTAAATCAGTCACATTAAGTCAGTCACATTAAATCAGTCACATTAAATCAGCCACATTAAATCAGTCACATTAAATCAGTCACATTAAATCAGCCACATTAAATCAGTCACATTAAGTCAGTCACATGAAGTCAGTCACATGAAGTCGGTCACATTAAGTCAGCCACATTAAATCAGTCACATTAAATCAGTCACATTATTAGGTCACTGTGACCATATTAGGTCACATGTGTGGCATTATATGGTCAGGCTTATTGTGTGGCTTAGTCGATGTTTAACTGCTATTTTATACAAATAAGCCTCATTTATTTTTTATGTAAAATAATACTTCTTGTGTGTTTGATTCAAATTTGATAGAAATAGACCCTTCTTGGTTGACTTGCAGATCACCGCCAGAACATGAAGTGACTAGCAGCATGGGAATCCTGAAGGCAAGAAATGCAGGTAAATATGACGTGAACGGGAAGATATGAGAACAGATCTCAGGTAAATATGACGTGAACGGGAAGATATGAGAACAGATCTCAGGTAAATATGACGTGAACAGGAAGATATGAGAACAAATCTCAGGTAAATATGACGTGAACAGGAAGATATGAGAACAAATCTCAGGTAAATATGATGTGAACAGGAAGATATGAGAACAAATCTCAGGTAAATATGATGTTAACAGGAAGATATGAGAACAAATCTCAGGTAAATATGATGTGAACAGGAAGATATGAGGACAAATCTCAGGTAAATATGATGTGAACAGGAAGATATGAGAACAAATCTCAGGTAAATATGATGTGAACAGGAAGATATGAGAACAAATCTCAGGTAAATATGGCGTGAACAGGAAGATATGAGAACAAATCTCAGGGAAATATGACGTGAACAGGAAGATATGAGAACAAATCTCAGGTAAATATGACGTGAACAGGAAGATATGAGAACAAATCTCAGGTAAATATGACGTGAAAAGGAAGATATGAGAACAAATCTCAGGTAAATATGATGTTAACAGGAAGATATGAGAACAAATCTCAGGGAAATATGATGTGAACAGGAAGATATGAGAACAAATATCAGGTAAATATGAGAACAAATCTCAGGTAAATATGACGTGAACAGGAAGATATGAGAACAAATCTCAGGTAAATATGACGTGAACTGGAAGATATGAGAACACATCTCAGGTAAATATGATGTGAACAGGAAGATATGAGAACACATCTCAGGTAAATATGACGTGAACAGGAAGATATGAGAACAAATCTCAGGTAAATATGACGTGAACAGGAAGATATGAGAACAAATCTCAGGTAAATATGACGTGAACTGGAAGATATGAGAACAAATATCAGGTAAATATGACGTGAACAGGAAGATATGAGAACAAATATCAGGTAAATATGACGTGAACAGGAAGATATGAGAACAAATATCAGGTAAATATGACGTGAACAGGAAGATATGAGAACAAATCTCAGGTAAATATGACGTGAACAGGAAGATATGAGAACAAATCTCAGGTAAATATGATGTGAACAGGAAGATATGAGAACAAATCTCAGGTAAATATGATGTTAACAGGAAGATATGAGAACAAATCTCAGGTAAATATGATGTGAACAGGAAGATATGAGGACAAATCTCAGGTAAATATGATGTGAACAGGAAGATATGAGAACAAATCTCAGGTAAATATGATGTGAACAGGAAGATATGAGAACAAATCTCAGGTAAATATGGCGTGAACAGGAAGATATGAGAACAAATCTCAGGGAAATATGACGTGAACAGGAAGATATGAGAACAAATCTCAGGTAAATATGACGTGAACAGGAAGATATGAGAACAAATCTCAGGTAAATATGACGTGAAAAGGAAGATATGAGAACAAATCTCAGGTAAATATGATGTTAACAGGAAGATATGAGAACAAATCTCAGGGAAATATGATGTGAACAGGAAGATATGAGAACAAATATCAGGTAAATATGAGAACAAATCTCAGGTAAATATGACGTGAACAGGAAGATATGAGAACAAATCTCAGGTAAATATGACGTGAACTGGAAGATATGAGAACACATCTCAGGTAAATATGATGTGAACAGGAAGATATGAGAACACATCTCAGGTAAATATGACGTGAACAGGAAGATATGAGAACAAATCTCAGGTAAATATGACGTGAACAGGAAGATATGAGAACAAATCTCAGGTAAATATGACGTGAACTGGAAGATATGAGAACAAATATCAGGTAAATATGACGTGAACAGGAAGATATGAGAACAAATATCAGGTAAATATGACGTGAACAGGAAGATATGAGAACAAATATCAGGTAAATATGACGTGAACAGGAAGATATGAGAACAAATCTCAGGTAAATATGACGTGAACAGGAAGATATGAGAACAAATCTCAGGTAAATATGATGTGAACAGGAAGATATGAGAACAAATCTCAGGTAAATATGATGTGAACAGGAAGATATGAGAACAAATCTCAGGTAAATATGACGTGAACAGGAAGATATGAGAACAAATCTCAGGGAAATAGGAGAACAAATCTCAGGGAAATATGATGTGAACAGGAAGATATGAGAACAAATCTCAGGTAAATATGACGTGAACAGGAAGATATGAGAACAAATCTCAGGTAAATATGATGTGAACAGGAAGATATGAGAACAAATCTCAGGTAAATATGATGTGAACAGGAAGATATGAGAACAAATCTCAGGTAAATATGACGTGAACAGGAAGATATGAGAACAAATCTCAGGGAAATAGGAGAACAAATCTCAGGGAAATATGATGTGAACAGGAAGATATGAGAACAAATCTCAGGTAAATATGATGTGAACAGGAAGATATGAGAACAAATCTCAGGTAAATATGATGTGAACAGGAAGATATGAGAACAAATCTCAGGTAAATATGATGTGAACAGGAAGATATGAGAACAAATCTCAGGTAAATATGATGTGAACAGGAAGATATGAGAACAAATCTCAGGTAAATATGACGTGAACAGGAAGATATGAGAACAAATCTCAGGGAAATAGGAGAACAAATCTCAGGGAAATATGATGTGAACAGGAAGATATGAGAACAAATCTCAGGTAAATATGACGTGAACAGGAAGATATGAGAACAAATCTCAGGTAAATATGATGTGAACAGGAAGATATGAGAACAAATCTCAGGTAAATATGATGTGAACAGGAAGATATGAGAACAAATCTCAGGTAAATATGACGTGAACAGGAAGATATGAGAACAAATCTCAGGGAAATAGGAGAACAAATCTCAGGGAAATATGATGTGAACAGGAAGATATGAGAACAAATCTCAGGTAAATATGACGTGAACAGGAAGATATGAGAACAAATCTCAGGTAAATATGACGTGAACAGGAAGATATGAGAACAAATCTCAGGTAAATATGATGTGAACAGGAAGATATGAGAACAAATCTCAGGTAAATATGACGTGAACAGGAAGATATGAGAACAAATCTCAGGGAAATATGACGTGAACAGGAAGATATGAGAACAAATCTCAGGTAAATATGATGTTAACAGGAAGATATGAGAACAAATCTCAGGGAAATAGGAGAACAAATCTCAGGGAAATATGAGAACAAATCTCAGATAGATATGATGCAAATAAAGGAAAATATGAGGTAACAAATATCTGAAAGATATGTGAACAAATCTGAGGTACTGTTTTTACTTGTATATAAGACGACTCGTGTATAAAACGATCCCCCAAAATTGAGGTTATTTTGCTTGAAAAGACCAATTTCCGAATATAAGACGAGCTGCTACCATTCAAGTTTGGCAGCCGTTTTAACAGTAAATATGCTTACGCAACAAGATCTTAATGGTCTTATACACGCAGTGGATAAATAAAGGTATTTACCCAATATTATCACAAAATATGCTAAATTTATCATTTAAAACGCAATTAAAATAGAAGTTTATTTATCGTTTAAAACGCAATTAAAATCGATCCGCTGTATCCGATATTCGTTATTTTGAAAATAAGAAAGTTCGTAATGAAAACGCTTTGTTTTTATGTTAAGGTCAATGACGTGTAGAAATTCTCAACCGGCGAAGCGTAATATGTGATAATATTGGGTAAATACCTTTATATCAACGTCCACAGGTTGCCCTCATGTATAAGACGGCACCCCAAACATTAACTAAGGGTTTGGGTACGAAAACCTCATCTAATATACGAGTATTTATGGTAGATATGATGGGAACAAATCTGAGGTAAATATGATGGGAACAAATCTGAGGTAGAAATGATGGGAACAAATCTGAGGTAGAAATGATGGGAACAAATCTAAGGTAAATATAATTTGAACAAATCTGAGGTAGATATGATGTAAATAAATCTCGGGTAAATATAATGTGAACAAATAGTCTATAAATATGGCCAGAACAAATCTCAGTGATATATTATGAGAACAAATCTCAGTTCAATTTTGTGAGAACAAGTCTCAATTAGATATTGTGAAAATAAATCTCAGTTAGATATTATGAAAATAAATTTCAGTTAGATATTATGAGAATAACTCTCAGTTAGATATTGTGAGAACAAATCTCAATTAGATATTGTGAGAACAAATCTCAATTAGATATTGCGAGAACAAATCTCATTCTATATGACAAAAGCAGGAGAGAAAAATATGAACCAAGTTTACTAGTCATGGCAAGATATGCCATAAGATATGCTCAACTAAGCGTGTACATTGCATTCAGAGAAATGGTGTCATTGTGCAAAAACATGATTTTGTTGTGAAAACATATATCGCCCAGGAAAAAAATGTTTAAATTATTATTACAGCACACTTAATATTTGTGCTAATGATGCTTACCGGTAATTAAAATGGCTATATTATATTATAGTTGAAGATTATATGATAGTTCTGATGTTTGAAACAGTCCACATTTTGAATGATCAATTTTTGGTAACATACAAATATTTCTATACTGAGATTGTGATATTTGACCTGCAGGTGGCAGTAGTGCATGATGACCTATTGGCTCTTCTTTCACTCTAGGCCAGTGGTTGGGGAAGATCAAGAGTTTCCTTCTGCCCCACGAGGAGAGAATGTGCCAGAAAAGTTGCTGCAGCTATACAGCCCTGTTCCGGTTGGATATGCAGGCCGCCATATTGGAACGCTGCCACAGGTTAGTGCCCAGTAGAACTCGTAAATCACACTCCACCAGAGGCATATGCAAAGATAGTAGACTATGCAGTCCAAATCTTTATTAGGACTATCAAGGACATCTCGTTGCAATGGGTTTGTGCAGCGGGCGAATAATGTCACTACTATGGAGGGGATTGCTCTGATTGATTGACATAAATATAGAACAGGGAAACCCTAAACAACAACCACAAGTTTCAGTGACGTGTGACCGGAATTCCGGGCAAAGGCATATGGGCACCTGCGCGGTGGTGTACTGTCCATATATATGGACATGTTATTAGTGTCTACAAAGATAGGGTCACCACATCGCCCTCTAGTGGAGTTTGCACATAAATCTCAGGCTTTTTAAGCAGCTACAAATGTCTCAGTGTCTTTCATTAATAAATGTTTTTGGAAATAATCCTGAAATCAGGGTTTCTTTCCAATAAATAGAGAAACAGAATAAGAAGGTGCTGAACTTTGTTTAAGATATTCAGAAATGCTGTTTTTTCAAGGGGTACATGATGTTTCATTCCCTAAAAAAAGAAAAAGAAGGAATACCATTGCAATCAAATTTAAGGAAATTCTTGGTACATATAATTTAGCAAACAAAATAAAGGGACCAACATTATGGGTGACATATTAGTTTTAAATATTACAAATATAAATTACAAATGCAATTACCAACATGATCATTTATTGATTTTTACATTGATGGAAAAATCTCTGATCACAATATTATTTCACTCAATATTGACTTCAAATTCATGAAAATAAAGAACAATATAAAAACAGGAAATATAAACAAATAAAAACAAAGTAATGTATATATGATGCAGAAAATATGTGTGCTACAAACATAAATTACTGTATTATCCTAATTGCCGCCCCAGGGGCAGAAGCATTGCCTCTGAGGGGGGCCACTGATATATGACTGGTAGACATGCCAAGACCAGGGTTCAAAATTGACTGTTTTTCATATTCACAATAGATGTTTAGTAACTAAATGGCCAAATCTTGTTGTACTTGAAGAATAGATTGATGGTAAGAATAATTGTACAGTACAGTATTATTCAATATATTTTAGATGGACTAATAAAAATGAATAACTAAGCATGTTAAGTATTGAAAATGACAATCTTTTATCATCAGTGTTGAGCCCTGTAGTTCCCCCACTTGACCACATGCCTATAGGGTAATTAACCAATTAAGTCTGGGGTGTGCTACTGGGCGTCATTCTGTGACCCATATGTGACCCTCAATCAGCATTCAGGTGTCAAATCTTACACATTGATGCAACATGGGGAGTTAATTACAGTGTAACATCACTAGAAATTGAGAAATATTAAACAGGTGTTTGTAGAAAACAGAACAAGGGGTGTGTTTTCTTTGAAATGTTTGCATGAGTATTGCAAGTGAAGCTGTGAGCAGAGAGAGAGAGAGAGAGAGAGAGAGGGAGGGAGGGAGGGAGGGAGGGAGGGAGAGAGAGAGAGAGAGAGAAACAAAGCTCTGCTGACTTCTTGAAGTCTTTCTAGCTCTGCCAGCTCTGCTGACTTCTTGAAGTCTTTCTAACTCTGCCTGCTCTGCTGACTTCTTGAAGTCTTTCTAGCTCTGCCAGCTCTGCTGACTTCTTGAAGTCTTTCTAACTCTGCCTGCTCTGCTGACTTCTTGAAGTCTTTCTAGCTCTGCCAGCTCTGCTGACTTCTTGAAGTCTTTCTAGCTCTGCCTGCTCTGCTGACTTCTTGAAGTCTTTCTAACTCTGCCAGCTCTGCTGACTTCTTGAAGTCTTTCTAGCTCTGCCTGCTCTGCTGACTTCTTGAAGTCTTTCTAGCTCTGCCTACTCTGCTGACTTCTTGAAGTCTTTCTAGCTCTGCCTGCTCTGCTGACTTCTTGAAGTCTTTCTAACTCTGCCTGCTCTGCTGACTTCTTGAAGTCTTTCTAGCTCTGCCTGCTCTGCTGACTTCTTGAAGTCTTTCTAGCTCTGCCTGCTCTGCTGACTTCTTGAAGTCTTTCTAGCTCTGCCTGCTCTGCTGACTTCTTGAAGTCTTTCTAGCTCTGCCTGCTCTGCTGACTTCTTGAAGTCTTTCTAGCTCTGCCAGCTCTGCTGACTTCTTGAAGTCTTTCTAACTCTGCCTGCTCTGCTGACTTCTTGAAGTCTTTCTAGCTCTGCCTGCTCTGCTGACTTCTTGAAGTCTTTCTAGCTCTGCCTGCTCTGCTGACTTCTTGAAGTCTTTCTAGCTCTGCCTGCTCTGCTGACTTCTTGAAGTCTTTCTAGCTCTGCCTGCTCTGCTGACTTCTTGAAGTCTTTCTAGCTCTGCCTGCTCTGCTGACTTCTTGAAGTCTTTCTAGCTCTGCCTGCTATGCTGACTTCTTGAAGTCTTTCTAGCTCTGCCAGCTCTGCTTACTTCTTGAAGTCTTTCTAGCTCTGCCAGCTCTGCTGACTTCTTGAAGTCTTTCTAACTCTGTCTGCTCTGCTGACTTCTTGAAGTCTTTCTAACTCTGCCTGCTCTGCTGACTTCTTGAAGTCTTTCTAGCTCTGCCAGCTCTGCTGACTTCTTGAAGTCTTTCTAGCTCTGCCAGCTCTGCTGACTTCTTGAAGTCTTTCTAGCTCTGCCTGCTCTGCTGACTTCTTGAAGTCTTTCTAGCTCTGCCTGCTCTGCTGACTTCTTGAAGTCTTTCTAGCTCTGCCTACTCTGCTGACTTCTTGAAGTCTTTCTAGCTCTGCCTGCTATGCTGACTTCTTGAAGTCTTTCTAACTCTGCCTGCTCTGCTGACTTCTTGAAGTCTTTCTAGCTCTGCCTGCTCTGCTGACTTCTTGAAGTCTTTCTAGCTCTGCCTGCTCTGCTGACTTCTTGAAGTCTTTCTAGCTCTGCCTGCTCTGCTGACTTCTTGAAGTCTTTCTAGCTCTGCCTGCTCTGCTGACTTCTTGAAGTCTTTCTAACTCTGCCAGCTCTGCTGACTTCTTGAAGTCTTTCTAGCTCTGCCTGCTCTGCTGACTTCTTGAAGTCTTTCTAGCTCTGCCTGCTCTGCTGACTTCTTGAAGTCTTTCTAGCTCTGCCTGCTCTGCTGACTTCTTGAAGTCTTTCTAGCTCTGCCTGCTCTGCTGACTTCTTGAAGTCTTTCTAGCTCTGCCTGCTCTGCTGACTTCTTGAAGTCTTTCTAGCTCTGCCTGCTCTGCTGACTTTTTGAAGTCTTTCTAGCTCTGCCTGCTATGCTGACTTCTTGAAGTCTTTCTAGCTCTGCCAGCTCTGCTGACTTCTTGAAGTCTTTCTAACTCTGCCTTTTCTGCTGACTTCTTGAAGTCTTTCTAGCTCTGCCAGCTCTGCTGACTTCTTGAAGTCTTTCTAACTCTGCCAGCTCTGCTGACTTCTTGAAGTCTTTCTAGCTCTGCATGCTATGCTGACTTCTTGAAGTCTTTCTAGCTCTGCCAGCTCTGCTGACTTCTTGAAGTCTTTCTAGCTCTGCCTGCTATGCTGACTTCTTGAAGTCTTTCTAGCTCTGCCAGCTCTGCTGACTTCTTGAAGTCTTTCTAACTCTGCCAGCTCTGCTGACTTCTTGAAGTCTTTCTAGCTCTGCCTGCTCTGCTGACTTCTTGAAGTCTTTCTAGCTCTGCCTGCTCTGCTGACTTCTTGAAGTCTTTCTAGCTCTGCCTGCTCTGCTGACTTCTTGAAGTCTTTCTAGCTCTGCCTGCTATGCTGACTTCTTGAAGTCTTTCTAGCTCTGCCAGCTCTGCTTACTTCTTGAAGTCTTTCTAGCTCTGCCAGCTCTGCTGACTTCTTGAAGTCTTTCTAACTCTGTCTGCTCTGCTGACTTCTTGAAGTCTTTCTAACTCTGCCTGCTCTGCTGACTTCTTGAAGTCTTTCTAGCTCTGCCAGCTCTGCTGACTTCTTGAAGTCTTTCTAGCTCTGCCAGCTCTGCTGACTTCTTGAAGTCTTTCTAGCTCTGCCTGCTCTGCTGACTTCTTGAAGTCTTTCTAGCTCTGCCTGCTCTGCTGACTTCTTGAAGTCTTTCTAGCTCTGCCTACTCTGCTGACTTCTTGAAGTCTTTCTAGCTCTGCCTGCTATGCTGACTTCTTGAAGTCTTTCTAACTCTGCCTGCTCTGCTGACTTCTTGAAGTCTTTCTAGCTCTGCCTGCTCTGCTGACTTCTTGAAGTCTTTCTAGCTCTGCCTGCTCTGCTGACTTCTTGAAGTCTTTCTAGCTCTGCCTGCTCTGCTGACTTCTTGAAGTCTTTCTAGCTCTGCCTGCTCTGCTGACTTCTTGAAGTCTTTCTAACTCTGCCAGCTCTGCTGACTTCTTGAAGTCTTTCTAGCTCTGCCTGCTCTGCTGACTTCTTGAAGTCTTTCTGGCTCTGCCTGCTCTGCTGACTTCTTGAAGTCTTTCTAGCTCTGCCTGCTCTGCTGACTTCTTGAAGTCTTTCTAGCTCTGCCTGCTCTGCTGACTTCTTGAAGTCTTTCTAGCTCTGCCTGCTCTGCTGTCTTCTTGAAGTCTTTCTAGCTCTGCCTGCTATGCTGACTTCTTGAAGTCTTTCTAGCTCTGCCAGCTCTGCTAACTTCTTGAAGTCTTTCTAGCTCTGCCAGCTCTGCTGACTTCTTGAAGTCTTTCTAACTCTGCCAGCTCTGCTGACTTCTTGAAGTCTTTCTAACTCTGCCTGCTCTGCTGACTTCTTGAAGTCTTTCTAGCTCTGCCTGCTCTGCTGACTTTTTGAAGTCTTTCTAGCTCTGCCTGCTATGCTGACTTCTTGAAGTCTTTCTAGCTCTGCCAGCTCTGCTGACTTCTTGAAGTCTTTCTAACTCTGCCTTTTCTGCTGACTTCTTGAAGTCTTTCTAGCTCTGCCAGCTCTGCTGACTTCTTGAAGTCTTTCTAACTCTGCCAGCTCTGCTGACTTCTTGAAGTCTTTCTAGCTCTGCCTGCTATGCTGACTTCTTGAAGTCTTTCTAGCTCTGCCAGCTCTGCTGACTTCTTGAAGTCTTTCTAGCTCTGCCTGCTATGCTGACTTCTTGAAGTCTTTCTAGCTCTGCCAGCTCTGCTGACTTCTTGAAGTCTTTCTAACTCTGCCAGCTCTGCTGACTTCTTGAAGTCTTTCTAACTCTGCCTGCTCTGCTGACTTCTTGAAGTCTTTCTAACTCTGCCAGCTCTGCTGACTTCTTGAAGTCTTTCTAGCTCTGCCAGCTCTGCTGACTTCTTGAAGTCTTTCTAACTCTGCCTGCTCTGCTAACTTCTTGAAGTCTTTCTAGCTCTGCCAGCTCTGCCTGCTCTGCCTGCTCTGCCTGCTCTGCCTGCTCTGCCTGCTCTGCCTGCTCTGCCGACTTCTTGAAGTCTTTCTAACTTTGCCTGCTCTGCTGACTTCTTGAAGTCTTTCTACCTCTGTCTGCTATGCTGACTTCTTGAAGTCTTTCTAGCTCTGCCTGCTATGCTGACTTCTTGAAGTCTTTCTATCTCTGCCTGCTCTGCCAGCTCTGCTGACTTCTTGAAGTCTTTCTAGCTCTGCCTGCTCTGCTGACTTCTTGAAGTCACACAGCTTTTGGAGTGGGGAAAATGTCTACTTCATATCTATTGTATATGATGCTCGGCACAGTGTTGATATATATCTGACATCATAACCATGGTTACATTGTAACCAAACACCCCCCCCCCCGCAGACTACACAATGATTCTGGACCAACTCTTCCAGATTCCAGTCCACGACCAAACCGTCTGAAGAGCTGCAAATCACCAAAATACTATCTCAACAACACAAACTATGCATTATATGTAAAAATAAGAAACGAGAATCAAAATCACAGAAACGAAAATAAAAGTTTCATAATAAAAAAATGTTTCTTGTTCTCGCTCCATCCCGCCAAAATAGACGGGAAAGTATTTAATTATACAACAAAGGTACAATACAGATACACAAATAAGAAATGGCCAGAAAACCGGCTAAGAACCCAACAAAATTAAGGTATATTTCCTATGTTTAATATTACTGAAAAGAACCCCGTCGCTCACAAAAGAAAGACACGGGAACAGAAATTCGTTAAAGAAATGGACATTCCTACCCCGCGCCGGGGCTGTACGCAGCGCAAAATAAACAAACTAGTCTGGCAGCTTCAAGGGAGAGGGGCCGTAAATTTAAAAAGAATTATTTAACAAATCAAAACGATTCGTTTTGGTGCAAAAAACCGAAACACAACCCAAAAAACGCCAGCGTAATCGACCAAAACGTGGTTTTAAAGACATTATATCGCTCATATAACACTGTACGCAACTCCCTTCGAGGGGGGTCCCTCACAGCACCTCCACAATGAGGTAACGTGACCCGCAAACACCTCCGCTCCAGAGGCGCCATGAGAGGAGGTGCAGCACCTCCAGAGGTGCTAGCACCTCCTCAGTTTTCATATATAAACAAACCATAGGATAACGCAGTCAGTCCCCATCCAACTGAAGAGATCAAAGTGATCGAAACCGTTGTTGGTCTTGGTAGGGACTGCGATCGTTGTCGCAGATCATCTTAGGATCCTCGCCTTTTTACCATGGTTACATTGTAACAAATTGTGACCCAAAGAGAATGTTACAAAATGACTTGTCTGCTGCCAATGTGGGATGTTGATGTCTTTGCCATCTGTTAGGTGTTAAACATTTGCACATGTGTGTATGCTGATAGATGTTGAATAATTTCTAAGTACGTCTATGTTTCAAACAGAAAGCATAGTCGATTGCTGAATTATTTATGTTTTTATTATGTGTGAGATAGGTGGAGCCAGCTATCTATTTGGTTATGCGTAGGCGTGAATCAATGAGGTCACACAGAGCTACAGCGTGATCAAATTGTACCACGTAATCGCTATAATATGTGACCAAATATTGTCATACGCTGACCATTTGAGACTTTATTTGGCCACATTTGTGAGTAACCAAATAGTTATTTGGCACGGACTGGTTATTATTCCTGTTCACATTATTGAGAATTTCCCCCAACAGAGGGCAGCACAAGAGATGGCGGAATTACTTCAGTTCTTACATGATGCCAAGGCCTTGTCAGGATCTGAGGCGCTTCCTGGAAGAGGTGAGTCCTCAAACAGGTATAACCAAGTATTAACAGGTATAACCAAGTATTAACAGGTATAACCAAGTATTAACAGGCATAACCAAGTATTAACAGGTATAACCAAGTATTAACAGGTATAACCAAGTATTAACAGGTATAACCAAGTATTAACAGGTATAACCAAGTATTAACAGGTATAACCAAGCACTAACAGGCATGAACAGCAATAAAAGGGGATACCAAGTATAAACAGGCATAACCAAGTATTAACAGGCATAACCAAGTATTAACAGGTATAACCAAGTATTAACAGGTATAACCAAGTATTAACAGGCATGAACAGCAATAAAAGGGGATAACAAGTATTAACAGGCATAACCAAGTATTAACAGGTATAACCAAGTATTAACAGGCATAACCAAGTATTAACAGGCATAACCAAGTATTAACAGGCATAACCAAGTATTAACAGGTATAACCAAGTATTAACAGGTATAACCAAGTATTAACAGGCATAACCAAGTATTAACAGGCATAACCAAGTATTAACAGGCATAACCAAGTATTAACAGGTATAACCAAGTATTAACAGGTATAACCAAGTATTAACAGGTATAACCAAGCACTAACAGGCATGAACAGCAATAAAAGGGGATACCAAGTATTAACAGGCATAACCAAGTATTAACAGGCATAACCAAGTATTAACAGGTATAACCAAGTATTAACAGGCATAACCAAGTATTAACAGGTATAACCAAGTATTAACAGGCATAACCAAGTATTAACAGGCATAACCAAGTATTAACAGGTATAACCAAGTATTAACAGGTATAACCAAGTATTAACAGGCATAACCAAGTATTAACAGGTATAACCAAGTATTAACAGGCATAACCAAGTATTAACAGGCATAACCAAGTATTAACAGGAATAACCAAGTATTAACAGGTATAACCAAGTATTAACAGGCATGAACAGCAATAAAAGGGGATACCAAGTATTAACAGGTATAACCAAGTATTAACAGGCATGAACAGCAATAAAAGGGGATAACAAGTATTAACAGGCATAAACAAGTATTAACAGGCATAACCAAGTATTAACAGGTATAACCAAGTATTAACAGGTATAACCAAGTATTAACAGGTATAACCAAGTATTAACAGGTATAACCAAGTATTAACAGGCATAACCAAGTATTAACAGGTATAACCAAGTATTAACAGGTATAACCAAGTATTAACAGGCATAACCAAGTATTAACAGGCATAACCAAGTATTAACAGGTATAACCAAGTATTAACAGGTATAACCAAGTATTAACAGGCATAACCAAGTATTAACAGGTATAACCAAGTATTAACAGGTATAACCAAGTATTAACAGGTATAACCAAGCACTAACAGGCATGAACAGCAATAAAAGGGGATAACAAGTATTAACAGGCATAACCAAGTATTAACAGGCATAACCAAGTATTAACAGGTATAACCAAGTATTAACAGGTATAACCAAGTATTAACAGGCATAACCAAGTATTAACAGGCATAACCAAGTATTAACAGGTATAACCAAGTATTAACAGGTATAATTAAGTATTAACAGGCATAACCAAGTATTAACAGGTATAACCAAGCACTAACAGGTATAACCAAGTATTAACAGGTATAACCAAGTATTAACATGTATAACCAAGTATTAAGAGGTATAACCAAGTATTAACAGGTATAACCAAGTATTAACAGGTATAACCAAGTATTAACAGGTATAACCAAGTATTAACAGGTATAACCAAGCACTAACAGGTATAACCAAGTATTAACAGGTATAACCAAGCACTAACAGGCATGAACAGCAATAAAAGGGGATAACAAGTATTAACAGGCATAACCAAGTATTAACAGGTATAACCAAGTATTAACAGGTATAACCAAGTATTAACAGGTATAACCAAGTATTAACAGGTATAACCAAGTATTAACAGGTATAACCAAGTATTAACAGGTATAACCAAGCACTAACAGGCATAACCAAGTATTAACAGGTATAACCAAGCACTAACAGGCATGAACAGCAATAAAAGGGGATAACAAGTATTAACAGGCATAACCAAGTATTAACAGGCATAACCAAGTATTAACAGGTATAACCAAGTATTAACAGGCATAACCAAGTATTAACAGGCATAACCAAGTATTAACAGGCATAACCAAGTATTAACAGGTATAACCAAGCACTAACAGGTATAACCAAGTATTAACAGGTATAACCAAGCACTAACAGGCATGAACAGCAATAAAAGGGGATACCAAGTATAAACAGGCATAACCAAGTATTAACAGGCATAACCAAGTATTAACAGGTATAACCAAGTATTAACAGGTATAACCAAGTATTAACAGGCATGAACAGCAATAAAAGGGGATAACAAGTATTAACAGGCATAACCAAGTATTAACAGGTATAACCAAGTATTAACAGGCATAACCAAGTATTAACAGGCATAACCAAGTATTAACAGGCATAACCAAGTATTAACAGGTATAACCAAGTATTAACAGGTATAACCAAGCACTAACAGGCATGAACAGCAATAAAAGGGGATAACAAGTATTAACAGGCATAACCAAGTATTAACAGGTATAACCAAGTATTAACAGGTATAACCAAGTATTAACAGGCATAACCAAGTATTAACAGGCATAACCAAGTATTAACAGGTATAACCAAGTATTAACAGGTATAATTAAGTATTAACAGGCATAACCAAGTATTAACAGGTATAACCAAGCACTAACAGGTATAACCAAGTATTAAGAGGTATAACCAAGTATTAACAGGTATAACCAAGTATTAACAGGTATAACCAAGTATTAACAGGTATAACCAAGTATTAACAGGTATAACCAAGCACTAACAGGCATGAACAGCAATAAAAGGGGATAACAAGTATTAACAGGCATAACCAAGTATTAACAGGTATAACCAAGTATTAACAGGTATAACCAAGTATTAACAGGTATAACCAAGTATTAACAGGTATAACCAAGTATTAACAGGTATAACCAAGTATTAACAGGTATAACCAAGCACTAACAGGCATAACCAAGTATTAACAGGTATAACCAAGCACTAACAGGCATGAACAGCAATAAAAGGGGATAACAAGTATTAACAGGCATAACCAAGTATTAACAGGCATAACCAAGTATTAACAGGTATAACCAAGTATTAACAGGTATAACCAAGTATTAACAGGTATAACCAAGCACTAACAGGTATAACCAAGTATTAACAGGTATAACCAAGCACTAACAGGCATGAACAGCAATAAAAGGGGATAACAAGTATTAACAGGCATAACCAAGTATTAACAGGCATAACCAAGTATTAACAGGTATAACCAAGTATTAACAGGCATAACCAAGTATTAACAGGCATAACCAAGTATTAACAGGCATAACCAAGTATTAACAGGTATAACCAAGCACTAACAGGTATAACCAAGTATTAACAGGTATAACCAAGCACTAACAGGCATGAACAGCAATAAAAGGGGATAACAAGTATTAACAGGCATAACCAAGTATTAACAGGCATAACCAAGTATTAACAGGTATAACCAAGCACTAACAGGTATAACCAAGTATTAACAGGTATAACCAAGTATTAACAGGTATAACCAAGCACTAACAGGCATGAACAGCAATAAAAGGGGATAACCAAGTATTAACAGGTATAACCAAGTATTAACAGGCATAACCAAGTATTAACAGGTATAACCAAGTATTAACAGGTATAACCAAGTATTAACAGGTATAAACAAATATTAACAGGTATAAACAAATATTAACAGGCATATTCAAGAATAAACAGGTATAACCAAGTATTAATAGGTATAACAAATATTAACAGGTATAACCAAACACTAACAGGCAGAAATAAGCATTAACAAACAAGAATGAACAGGCATAAACAAAGTGACATGCATACACAAGTAATAACAGGCATAAACAAGTATTAACTGGCATAAACAAGCATTAGCAGGCATAAGCATACAGTAACATTGTTTCACTGGTAGTTGGTGTGACATTGTTGAACAATTCTCCCTATCTGCTCTCCCATATACGCTGCATTTTTAGAGCGCTGCGATCGTATTTGACCCAATTCTTTGCATACGGCACATCCGGGAACAGCGGCGACAGCCTGTTCGGGGCATTGTCGCCTCTGCCTTTCATCTTTCCATCGTTGTTTTTCTCAGTTTTGCCTTCGTAATGTTGACATAACTTACGTAAATTGCAATATACATGTACAAAGATTTCACAACAAACACGCTTTAGTACTGACATTGGTGTGTTAATGTACGATTTCAGTCTGAAATTTCCCTCCCATCTTGAAGCAAGGCAGGCGGAAGTTTACAACGCAACATCTTTCCCGTCATGCACTGCTCTCTCGCGCCAAACTCGTATTTTTTCACGGACCAGCTAAAAATCCGGGAGAGCAGATAGCGAGAATTACTTGGTGCAGTATTTGTACTATACCTTTACTGATTGTGATATTGTTTCACTGTTACAGGGTGTGATATTGTTTCACTGGTACAGGGTGCGTCATACATCACTGTTACAGGGTGTGACATTGTTTCACTGGTACAGGGTGTCTCATACTTCACTGTTACAGGGTGTGACATTGTTTCACTGGTACAGGGTGTGTCACACTTCACTGTTACAGGGTGTGACATTGTTTCACTGTTACAGGGTGTGACATACTTCACTGTTACAGGGTGTGACATTGTTTCACTGGTACAGGGTGCGTCATACATCACTGTTACAGGGTGTGACATTGTTTCACTGTTACAGGGTGTCTCATACTTCACCGTTACAGTGTTTGACATTGTTTCACTGTTACAGGGTGCGTCCTACTTCACTGTTACAGGGTGTGACATTGTTTCACTGTTACAGGGTGTCTCATACTTCACAGTTACAGTGTTTGACATTGTTTCACTGTTACAGGGTGCGTCCTACTTCACTGTTTGTTGAGGTGAAATTTGTTTTACTATTACAGGTCGGGACAGACCCGAGAGAGGCCCGTTATTGGCTCAAGTACTTCCAGAATTCTTCAGAACCATTCAAGCCTTTTGCTGTCATTCAAGTTGATGAGAATGTTTTCCGAAACACAGAAATGGTAAATGTTCTTTATTGAAATTCCTGTGACTTTCATATCTCAGAATTTTTCCTCAAGATTTAATCTTTTCCATTCAACTTTTGTCAATTTCTGCTACAAGCAGAATTCATTTGCAGTTGTTCTTCAGAATTTTCAGTTGAAACATGACAGAAAAATCTGAAATCTTTAACTTTTATTAACTGTCAAATATTCAAACCAAACTGAAAAAGTTTTGAAATAGAATAAAACAGCAAGAATATGCCAATTCTCACTGCTTGAGTTTCAAGATTTGTGAACCACCAGGTGTCTCCTGTGTTGTGTACAATGCATGCTAGGATAGGTCTTCATACGTAACATTCTGTATGCTGTGATGGATATACACTAATATTTTGACAATAAATGCATGTGCAAAAAACATTTATTTTAATCAGTTTTAAAATCTTGAGAGCAGACCCAGGGTGTGGGTGTAAAAATAACTCAAATAAAATAGTATGTTAATCAACAAGTTTACATGTCCACAAAGCTCACACATGAGCGACAGATTTTAACATAGTGAGAATAGAATAGACCAGAGCAAAGCCCCAACCTGGAAAAGTGTTCAAATTATCAGTAGATGTGATATCCTAATGATATTATGGCAACTGAGAGTTTTATTCAACGGTTATAAGTAGTCCCCTTAGATACACAATGGTAGGAGATAATGATCATTATATGTCCACATTTCAGCATTGCAAATCTCAAGAAATATTCATAATTTTGATTTCATACATTATTGCAAATCATATTGAATATTGATCTAGTGATATATGTTTAAGAGGCAATACTATATTGTGATTTAAGCTGCAGCATTTGGCCTCAACAGTTTCCTTCCTGCATCGTAACAATATGAAGTGTGTCATTGTCCATGGTTGTAGTCTGCCACCAGGTGTCAGCATTGACCACCAGCTCCAGCAGGTAAGTCTGCCACCAGGTTTCAGGTAAGTCTACCACCAGGTGTCAGTATTGACCACCAGCTCCAGCAGGTAAGTCTGCCACCAGGTTTCAGGTAAGTCTACCACCAGGTGTCAGCATTGACCACCAGCTCCAGCAGGTAAGTCTGCCACCAGGTTTCAGGTAAGTCTACCACCAGGTGTCAGCATTGACCACCAGCTCCAGCAGGTAAGTCTGCCACCAGGTTTCAGGTAAGTCTACCACCAGGTGTCAGCATTGACCACCAGCTCCAGCAGGTAAGTCTGCCACCAGGTTTCAGGTAAGTCTACCACCAGGTGTCAGCATTGACCACCAGCTGCAGCAGGTAAGTCTGCCACCAGGTTTCAGGTAAGTCTACCACCAGGTGTCAGTATTGACCACCAGCTCCAGCAGGTAAGTCTGCCACCAGGTGTCAGCATTGACCACCAGCTCCAGCAGGTAAGTCTGCCACCAGGTGTCAGCATTGATGACCCTTTTGTTCATATTTGCCTGTATTGACAGCAACATGACTTTATTGAGATATTTTTAAAAAATAAAGACTATTTCGTGTTACAGGAGCTGCGAGCACAGATAAACATGGACAGCATGAAGTTAGCAAGTATTCTCGAGGCACATGGTGCCCCCGCACGGCCATTATTCACAGGAACAAACATTCTGCAGGCGTCCCATAACTCCAGGTAAATGAAGTCATTAAGATACAAAATAACATGGCCAATATGAACTTAGAAGAGGACCTTTACCTGATGAAAAGATACACGATAGAAAGGTCACTACAGGGTGTGTCCATACAGGGTGTGTCCATACAGGGTGTGTCCATACAGGGTGTGTCCATACAGGGTGTGTCCATACAGGGTGTGTCCATACAGGGTGTGTCCATACAGGGTGTGTCCATACAGGGTGTGTCCATACAGGGTGTGTCCATACAGGGTGTGTCCATACAGGGTGTGTCCATACAGGGTGTGTCCATACAGGGTGTGTCCATACAGGGTGTGTCCATACAGGGTGTGTCCATACAGGGTGTGTCCATACAGGGTGTGTCCATACAGGGTGTGTCCATACAGGGTGTGTCCATACAGGGTGTGTCCATACAGGGTGTGTCCATACAGGGTGTGTCCATACAGGGTGTGTCCATACAGGGTGTGTCCATACAGGGTGTGTCCATACAGGGTGTGTCCATACAGGGTGTGTCCATACAGGGTGTGTCCATACAGGGTGTGTCCATACAGGGTGTGTCCATACAGGGTGTGTCCATACAGGGTGTGTCCATACAGGGTGTGTCCATACAGGGTGTGTCCATACAGGGTGTGTCCATACAGGGTGTGTCCATACAGGGTGTGTCCATACAGGGTGTGTCCATACAGGGTGTGTCCATACAGGGTGTGTCCATACAGGCGTGACTATAAGATGTGTCCATCATGTTTATGTCGACAGGTACGGTCTGGTTGGAGCAGTGAACCATGTCAACATTGACCCCATCAAATGGGTCATGTCATCCAACTGCATTCCCATCATCCAGAGTGTGGGGGAGACGGAGCAGAGTCAGTTAGTGATGCTGGACATTTCAGAAGGTGTCGCGTGTTTAGCAGGTCAGTTGCAGCCCCTCAAGGTACTGCTCGTAAATGACACCGGAGGCATCCACGACGAAAAGGGAGAAGTGAGCTCTGTTTATTTATATAGATAAGGGAGAAGTGAGCTCCACTTATTAATATAGAAAAGGGAGAAGTGAGCTCCACTTATTAATATAGAAAAGGGAGAAGTGACGTCCACTTATTAATATAGAAAAGGGAGAAGTGAGCCCCACTTATTAATATAGAAAAGGGAGAAGTGACGTCCACTTATTAATATAGAAAAGGGAGAAGGGAGCTCCACTTATTAATATAGAAAAGGGAGAAGTGACGTCCACTTATTAATATAGAAAAGGGAGAAGTGAGCTCCACTTATTTATATAGAAAAGGGAGAAGTGGCGTCCACTTATTAATATAGAAAAGGGAGAAGGGAGCTCCACTTATTAATATAGAAAAGGGAGAAGGGAGCTCCACTTATTAATATAGAAAAGGGAGAAGTGAGCTCCACTAAATGTATATTGAAAATTGATATCAAACAGTTTTACAGTGTTAGTAACCTTTTGTTTTTTATTTTGCTGATTTTAGGTTGTTGCTAATATAAATGTTCCCGCTGACCTCCAAACAACATACAGCAAGAACTGGTGCACCAATACTATCCGCAACAAGGTAATTTGATTCTCCATGCTCAAGTGGGCCGTGCTGCCACCTGGTTGATTAAAATCTGTTATGCATGGGGGAACTTTGTGGACATGCAAGCTATAGTAGTGAAAAATGTTGATTATCATGTTATTCAATTCACATCAGGTAACTTCCAACTTTTTCTGACTTTATGCAGCCATTTACAGATAATTTGAACTATTATTTGCAAGTTATATTAAGTTATATTCACAGGGATCCATCCTTTAATCCTTGTTGCTTATTGAGGTACTGGGAGGTAACTCCCACTCTGTCTGTCATGCGTGTGTGTGCGTGTGTTTGTGTGTGTCTGTGTGTCTGTTATCTTTTTCCCTCTATTTTCAATGTGCAATTGTTCCCTGCAAGTTATGTGAAGTTACATAATATCTAGGACATGGGGGGAATGAACCTTTGATCCTTGGTCAGTGGTTACATAACCTTATGTAACATCAGAGGGCACGATTCTTTGATCTTTTGACTAACTGCCAACGACTACGTAGGGCAGTCAGATCCTTTTCACTTACACAACACTCTACAGTCTCTGTTGCTATTGACCTACATTTGAACCAGTGCTACAACTAACCTCTGACTTAGCTGCTGCTGGTATTTAGTGTTGTATAAAGTAAAGGCATTTAAGCAGCAGCTCACACAGTGTGTCCCCCCTTGGAAACTTAATGTACAATGAAACCGATCACATTCTGGGAAGTAATGATAATATGTTTGGTGTTATGCAAGGCATACATTAGATTATGTTGTTGATTATGTTGGCAGGGGTCTTGATATTTAACAGGGTCTATGAACATGATGAATTAGATGAGAGAGCAGAGTGTAAGTGCACTTAACAGCCTGCAGCACAAAGGAAAAGACCAAGGTCATTAGGTCAGATAGCAACCAGACTGAGTGCAATATATTTAGTATTAAGGAATCTGGCTTAAGCCTTGACTATTACCTTCCCTTATGAACCTTTTTAGCTCTGCTGACTTCTTTGAAGCTGCAGAGCTTTAGGAGTGTTTGTCCATTTGTCCGTTGATAGAGAGGTGGAGATTCAGATCTCTTCAAATCTTAGTGATGTCACCATTGACCTTGATGCATTGATCTCAAGGTCACAAATTTTGTATGGAGCATATCTCAGCAACCACTTATAGGAGGAAATTAAAATTTGGTGTACAGAAAAGTCTCAAGTCATAGCTGTGCCTTGATGGACTGTAGATACTAAATATTGGGCATGCATGGCAACCACAAGGTGTTGCCAGTGTTCTCCAAAAGATTTTAACCAACATTAGAAAATATGTCTGACATTCAACCAGTCAACGTCAGAAATTTATCTTCTTCAGACATTTCAACGTGTATGCCCAAGCTACGGTTGGACTGGAACCCTATTGTAGATGTAATTTTGTAACAGCAAAGAATAAGGTTGGCAACCAGAGACATGAAAGTCTGCAGCACCCATTGTTTTGCAGGAGTTGTCAGATTATTGTGCATATCTTATAAATGTGTGAAAGCTATTGACCTGGGCTGCAGAGCCTGCAAAAATTTTGCTAGTTGCACAGTTCATGTGTTTTCATTTAAGTCAGCAGAGCTCTCAATCCAGGGTGTTATGTTTTGCAATCTTAGACAGATACGTTATGCTGAAAGATAATAAAACACAGAATAACAAAAAAAACACAACATAGATTTGAGGAGCATAAGTTGATAAGATCTGTGTTGTTTCTTGTAGGTGGAGTTTATAGGGGAATTATTGCAATCACTTCCAGGACAGAGCTCTGTGGTCATCACATCACCACACAACCTGCTGGCAGAACTCTTCACTCACAGAGGTACAAAATGCCTGTATATCTAATGACCTTATTTGCCACCAGGACTGAATGCCTTACTCTCTTCATATATTTAGGAGAGGTCTCTCTTTTGCATATTATCACATAATATTATAAATGATAAGACAACTTTTGTTGACCAGTCAAAGATATGTTACCCAAAACTAAATATTTACATTTTTTTACAATTTGTACCAGCTTTTTGTTTTATTTATATTCTTGTGTCAATAAGGATAAAGTATCATAGAATAATCAGAAAAATGAAAATGACAAACACACAGATGGCTTTATTTAAAGAAAATATGGCTCTGTTCTAGAACGTGAGACCCAAACTTGCATGATTTTTCGAATTTGGGAACGTGCACGAATTTCATAGGTTGTTTTATCCATAGGTGCCCCTTGGTCTCTTACATGCTTACATGGAAGGATAATGGATTTATTCCAGTGATTTCAAAAAAAAGTGGAAATAACACCAAAAGATGGATGCTTCATAAAAAAAGCAAATCTGAATTTAATTCAGATCTCAGCAAAATTAGAAATTAATATTTGATTTAATTCTCCTGGCTGGGAGTGGGGACAGGTTCAGTGTATAGAATTTACCATATAATGATACTTGGGATGAAATTGATTAGGTGTCAGAAACTGAAAACTGAAGATGAGTGCTTTTTTGACATGTCAAGAAAAGTCCAACTTTTTCAGGGGTGTAAAAATTGGAGTATTTATGCCATTGAAATATACATGACTGCCCTGGGCATGTTTAAAAATAAGGATATTTTGTAGAAATATGTTATTTGAAAAATAAGCAATATGTTCGATTCCTGGCCCAAATTATGGATGTTTTTTGACTTTAAGGGGAAAATGGTAGATTTTTATTGAATCTCATTTCATAAAGGTACCTTTCAATCAAAATCATGCCAGGAAGGTGTGCTTAACTGAAATATTCCTTGTAGCATAAAATTAAAGTATAATATTGTAATAATAAATGCCAATCATTGCAAATGTGTTCTTTTTTTTGCAAACAAAGGACACTTTTTGACATATTTTGGCCTAAAAACAATCATTAAACCTATTCTACACATTCTAGACCATTCAATTTATAGTCATGAACTTTAATGGAATATGTCCTATGATGCACATCTATAAGTTACAAAAAGCTAGTGTAGATGAGCAAAGTTGGGGTATGGACACTTTTTGACGCATCGTGAAAAAAGGGCACATAATATCCCAAATCCTCAACTGCTTGCACATATATGATAATATAGATGGGCAAATATAATTTCCTTGTTTGTATTCATATCAGCAATATTGTGCTTTTAATTTACTTTGATGATTTCCCTAGAACAATTTGGTTCAACCATATCAACTGCTGACATGATTTTTGGTCTACAAAATAAGATTGGTTCAATTCCTGACATTCAATATTGTGAATGACTGACTATTTTGAGTAGGAGTGGAAAACCTTTCCAACACCAAATACAATACTTGATATATTAAAAGATTTTTTGCATGTTTTAGTCACCCAATGATTAGGAGAATGAATTTCAAATTGGACACTTTTGGACAAGGAGTCTCAAAATATGTGCAGATTTTTTGACCCTGGTCAAAAGTATACAAAAATCCATTCACAATCTAATGACCTTCAAGGTGACATTGACCACACCATATGAAAGTCAGATCACATCCCCTCACAAAAAAAACCCAAATGTTCACTATTTGTGGTGAAATAATGCCATAACAATCCTTTCAAAATATGCACATTTCCCTGGTGGACATCTCTTTGGACTGTCCATGAAGGGGCCACCCTATTTACCATTGTCTAGTTTTCTTTTGTGCCTTCTTCTTTCTTTTTTCACTACCCACTGCTACCAATATGGCTGCTCCCACCAAAAATACTGTCTACACCAAATGTTCCCCCCTATAATTTTCTGCTTGCCTCCTCCAACACCAATGTACACTTGCTGGACGTTTATGCTTTTTTTTGACTGAACATTGTTTCCTAAAATATGGAAAAAATTAGTTATTAATTTCAATGTTTTTGGTATTTTTTACAAGTTTTATCAGTTCTTATAAATGAAATATAAGTAGGATATCATAATTTGCCTCTGCCTACAAGTAAAATGGGCTTTTTGGAGGCAAGTGGACACTTCCAAAATGGAGGGAAAAATTTGGTTCACTGATCACTTTTTGACTGGATATAAATCTTGTAAAAAAGCAGGGTTAGCCTTGGAATTACCAAAAACTGGCTGGACAAAACTTTCATTGGACTCTTTGTGTGGATTTCATACCATCTAGACATCAGTAAGTCATTTTATTTCAAAGATTGAAGCTTTTTAAGAAGATGTGTTTTAACAGGATGTGCACAAAATGCACAAATTTTCCTTGACATTGAACTTCAATCTTCCAGTTTAGCAAGTTAATTATACTTTTTAGCACTTGAAATTATGATCCCAATGTTGCCATATTTATTAGTGACAAGATACTGAAAACCGTTTTTCGATATTGAAAAAAAAAATTTCACCGCGATTCATTCTTTACAGTAGTGTATGAAATGGTGGATGTCCCTCTGACCGGTCTCACGTTCTAGAACAGAGCCATATGTTAATTTTTGAAATGTTGATTTTGCATCAGGATCAGGGACGTTCTTCAAAATATCTGAACCAGTGCACCGATACAAGTCCTTAGATGATGTGGATAAGGACAGACTGCAAGCTTTGCTCAGCGAGTAAGTAGGGTCTATACAGTGAGTAAGTAGGGTCTACTCAGTGAGTAGGTAGGGTCTACTCAGTGAGTAGGTAGGGTCTACTCAGTGAGTAAATAGGGTCTACGTAGTGAGTAAGTAGGGTCTACTCAGTGAGTACGTAGGGTCTACTCAGTGAGTAAGTAGGGTCTACTCAGTGAGTAAGTAGGGTCTACTCAGTGAGTAAGTAGGGTCTACTCAGTGAGTAAGTAGGGTCTACTCAGTGAATAAGTAGGGTCTACTCAGTGAGTAAGTAGGGTCTACTCAGTGAGTAAATAGGGTCTACGTAGTGAGTAAGTAGGGTCTACTCAGTGAGTAAGTGGGTCTACTCAGTGAGTAAGTAGGGTCTACTCAGTGAATAAGTAGGGTCTACTCAGTGAGTAAATAGGGTCTACGTAGTAAGTAGGGTCTACTCAGTGAGTAAGTAGGGTCTACTCAGTGAGTAAGTAGGGTCTACTCAGTGAGTAGGTAGGGTCTACTCAGTGAGTAGGTAGGGTCTACTCAGTGAGTAAATAGGGTCTACGTAGTGAGTAAGTAGGGTCTACTCAGTGAGTAAGTAGGGTCTACTCAGTGAGTAAGTAGGGTCTACTCAGTGAGTAAGTAGGGTCTACTCAGTGAGTAAGTAGGGTCTACTCAGTGAATAAGTAGGGTCTACTCAGTGAGTAAG
This sequence comes from Amphiduros pacificus, assembly GCA_949316495.1. Taxonomy (NCBI): domain Eukaryota; kingdom Metazoa; phylum Annelida; class Polychaeta; order Phyllodocida; family Hesionidae; genus Amphiduros; species Amphiduros pacificus. The sequence continues at coordinate 39,021,864 of OX439011.1, read as the reverse complement.
TAGGGTCTACTCAGTGAGTAAATAGGGTCTACGTAGTGAGTAAGTAGGGTCTACTCAGTGAGTAAGTAGGGTCTACTCAGTGAGTAAGTAGGGTCTACTCAGTGATTAGGTAGGGTCTACTCAGTGAGTAGGTAGGGTCTACTCAGTGGGTAAGTAGGGTCTACTCAGTGGGTAAGTAGGGTCTACTCAGTGAGTAAGTAGGGTCTACTCAGTGAGTAAGTAGGGTCTACTCAGTGAGTATGTAGGGTCTACTCAGTGAGTAAGTAGGGTCCTCTCAGTGAGTAAGTAGGGTCTACTCAGTGAGTAAGTAGGGTCTACTCAGCGAGTAAGTAGGGTCTACTCAGTGAGTAAGTAGGGTCTACTCAGTGGGTAAGTAGGGTCTACTCAGTGGGTAAGTAGGGTCTACTTAGTGAGTAGGTAGGGTCTACTCAGTGGGTAAGTAGGGTCTACTCAGTGATTAGGTAGGGTCTACTCAGTGAGTAGGTAGGGTCTACTCAGTGGGTAAGTAGGGTCTACTCAGTGGGTAAGTAGGGTCTATGTAGTGAGTAAGTAGGGTCTACTCAGTGAGTAAGTAGGGTCTACTCAGTGAGTAAGTAGGGTCTACTCAGTGAGTAAGTAGGGTCTACTCAGTGAGTAAGTAGGGTCTACTCAGTGAATAAGTAGGGTCTACTCAGTGAGTAAGTAGGGTCTACTCAGTGAGTAAGTAGGGTCTACGTAGTGAGTAAGTAGGGTCTACTCAGTGAGTAAGTAGGGTCTACTCAGTGAGTAAGTAGGGTCTACTCAGTGAGTAAGTAGGGTCTACTCAGTGAGAAAGTAGGGTCTACTCAGTGAATAGGTAGGATCTACTCAGTGAGTAAGTAGGGTCTACTCAGTGAATAAGTAGGGTCTACTCAGTGAGTAATTAGGGTCTACTCAGTGGGTAAGTAGGGTCTACTCAGTGGGTAAGTAGGGTCTACTCAGTGAGTAAGTAGTGTCTACTCAGTGAGTAAGTAGGGTCTACTCAGTGATTAGGTAGGGTCTACTCAGTGAGTAGGTAGGGTCTACTCAGTGGGTAAGTAGGGTCTACTCAGTGGGTAAGTAGGGTCTACTCAGTGAGTAAGTAGGGTCTACTCAGTGAGTAAGTAGGGTCTCCTCAGTGAGTATGTAGGGTCTACTCAGTGAGTAGGTAGGGTCCTCTCAGTGAGTAAGTAGGGTCTACTCAGCGAGTAAGTAGGGTCTACTCAGCGAGTAAGTAGGGTCTACTCAGTGAGTAAGTAGGGTCTACTCAGTGGGTAAGAAGGGTCTACTCAGTGAGTAAGTAGGGTCTACTCAGTGAGTAAGTAGGGTCTACTCAGCGAGTAAGTAGGGTCTACTCAGTGAATAGGTAGGGTCTACTCAGTGGGTAAGTAGGGTCTACTCAGTGGGTAAGAAGGGTCTACTCAGTGAGTAAGTAGGGTCTACTCAGTGAGTAAGTAGGGTCTACTCAGTGAGTAAGTAGGGTCTACTCAGTGAGTAGGTAGGGTCCTCTCAGTGAGTAAGTAGGGTCTACTCAGCGAGTAAGTAGGGTCTACTCAGCGAGTAAGTAGGGTCTACTCAGTGAGTAAGTAGGGTCTACTCAGTGGGTAAGTAGGGTCTACTTAGTGGGTAAGTAGGGTCTACTCAGTGAGTAGGTAGGGTCTACTCAGAGAGTAAGTAGGGTCCTCTCAGTGAGTAAGTAGGGTCTACTCAGCGAGTAAGTAGGGTCTACTCAGTGAGTAAGTAGGGTCTACTCAGTGAGTAAGTAGGGTCCTCTCAGTGAGTAAGTAGGGTCTACTCAGCGAGTAAGTAGGGTCTACTCAGTGAGTAAGTAGGGTCTACTCAGCGAGTAAGTAGGGTCTACTCAGTGAGTATGTAAGTTTGTCTAAGATATTAATGTGTAAACTGAAAATAAATTGATCAGAACTAATAGTATGAAGTTAAATTCAATCACCCATATATTCTCCTTTTTCCTTACTTAAAATGTAAATGTTTTATCCATTATGAATATTTATTATATTTAGATGTACAAGTGACCAGCTCGATAGGCTCCCGAGCCTTTCTGATGACCACCTTTATTTCATAATTATACTATCTTATATTTCACTCTCATTGCATTAATTGTATTTATGAAATATTGGAAATAAATCTCACATCCTATATGAATGTTCTGATTTTCTTGCAGGTGTTTTGGTAGAGAGCTGCAGAGCAGTTACTTTGAGCAGCTGGAATCGAATCTACACACATTGTATCTCTCAGAAGGGTCAGTACATTATATATCATTATAAGTCAGTACATTATATATCATTATAAGTCAGGACATTATATATCATTATAAGTCAGGACATTATATATCATTATAAGTCAGTACATTATATATCATTATAAGTCAGGACATTATATATCATTATAAGTCAGGACATTATATATCATTATAAGTCAGGACATTATATATCATTATAAGTCAGTACATTATATATCATTATAAGTCAGGACATTATATATCATTATAAGTCAATACATTATATATCATTATAAGTCAGGACATTATATATCATTATAAGTCAGGACATTATATATCATTATAAGTCAGGACATTATATATCATTATAAGTCAGTACATTATATATCATTATAGGTCAGTACATTATATATCATTATAAGTCAGTACATAATATATCATTATAAGTCTGGACATTATGTGTCATTATAGGTCAGTATATTATATATCAATTTAAGTCAGGACATTATATATCATTATAAGTCAGTTCATTATATATCATTATAAGTACATTATATATCATTATAAGTCAGTACATTATATATCATTATAAGTCAGGACATTATATATCATTATAAGTCAGTACATTATATATCATTATAAGTCAGGACATTATATATCATTATAAGTCAGTACATTATATATCATTATAAGTCAGGACATTATATATCATTATAAGTCAGGACATTATATATCATTATAAGTCAGTACATTATATATCATTATAAGTCAGGACATTATATATCATTATAAGTCAGTACATTATATATCATTATAAGTCAGGACATTATATATCATTATAAGTCAGTACATTATATATCATTATAAGTCAGGACATTATATATCATTATAAGTCAGGACATTATATATCATTATAAGTCAGGACATTATATATCATTATAAGTTAGTACATTATATATCATTATAAGTCAGTACATTATATATCATTATAAGTCAGGACATTATATATCATTATAAGTCAGTACATTATATATCATTATAAGTCAGGACATTATATATCATTATAAGTCAGGACATTATATATCATTATAAGTCAGGACATTATATATCATTATAAGTCAGTACATTATATATCATTATAGGTCAGTACATTATATATCATTATAAGTCAGTACATAATATATCATTATAAGTCTGGACATTATATGTCATTATAGGTCAGTATATTATATATCAATTTAAGTCAGGACATTATATATCATTATAAGTCAGTACATAATATATCATTATAAGTCAGGACATTATATATCATTATAAGTCAGGACATTATATATCATTATAAGTCAGGACATTATATATCATTATAAGTCAGTACATTATATATCATTATAAGTCAGGACATTATATATCATTATAAGACAGGACATTATATATCATTATAGGTCAGTACATTATATATCATTATAAGTTAGTACATAATATATCATTATAAGTCAGGACATTATATATCATTATAAGTCAGGACATGATATATCATTATAAGTCAGGACATTATATATCATTATAAGTCAGGACATTATATATCATTATAAGTCAGAACATTATATATAATTATAAGTCAGTACATTATATATCATTATAAGTCAGGACATTATATATCATTATAAGTCAGGACATTATATATCATTATAAGTCAGTACATTATATATCATTATAGGTCAGTACATTATATATCATTATAAGTCAGTACATAATATATCATTATAAGTCTGGACATTATATGTCATTATAGGTCAGTATATTATATATCATTATAAGTCAGGACATTATATATCATTATAAGTCAGTACATTATATATCATTATAAGTACATTATATATCATTATAAGTCAGTACATTATATATCATTATAAGTCAAGACATTATATATCATTATAAGTCAGGACATTATATATCATTATAAGTCAGTACATTATATATCATTATAAGTCAGGACATTATATATCATTATAAGTCAGGACATTATATATCATTATAAGTCAGGACATTATATATCATTATAAGTCAGGACATGATATATCATTATAAGTCAGGACATTATATATCATTATAAGTCAGGACATTATATATCATTATAAGTCAGAACATTATATATCATTATAAGTCAGTACATTATATATCATTATAAGTCAGTACATTATATATCATTATAAGTCAGGACATTATATATCATTATAAGTCAGTACATTATATATCATTATAGGTCAGTACATTATATATCATTATAAGTCAGTACATAATATATCATTATAAGTCTGGACATTATATGTCATTATAGGTACGTATATTATATATCAATTTAAGTCAGGACATTATATATCATTATAAGTCAGTACATTATATATCATTATAAGTCAGGACATTATATATCATTATAAGTCAGGACATTATATATCATTATAAGTCAGGACATTATATATCATTATAAGTCAGTACATTATATATCATTATAAGTTAGTACATTATATATCATTATAAGTCAGGACATTATATATCATTATAAGTCAGTACATTATATATCATTATAAGTCAGTACATTATATATCATTATAAGTCAGGACATTATATATCATTATAAGTCAGTACATTATATATCATTATAAGTCAGGACATTATATATCATTATAAGTCAGGACATTATATATCATTATAAGTCAGGACATTATATATCATTATAAGTCAGGACATTATATATCATTATAAGTCAGGACATTATATATCATTATAAGTTAGTACATAATATATCATTATAAGTCAGGACATTATATATCATTATAGGTCAGGACATTATATATCATTATAAGTCAGGACATTATATATCATTATAAGTCAGTACATTATATATCATTATAAGTCAGGACATTATATATCATTATAGGTCGGTACATTATATATCATTATAAGTCAGGACATTATATATCATTATAAGTCAGTACATAATATATCATTATAAGTCAGTACATTATATATCATTATAAGTCAGGACATTATATATCATTATAAGTCAGTACATTATATATCATTATAAGTCAGGACATTATATATCATTATAAGTCAGTACATTATATATCATTATAAGTACATTATATATCATTATAAGTCAGTACATTATATATCATTATAAGTCAGGACATTATATATCATTATAAGTCAGGACATTATATATCATTATAAGTCAGTACATTATATATCATTATAAGTCAGGACATTATATATCATTATAAGTCAGGACATTATATATCATTATAAGTCAGTACATTATATATCATTATAAGTCTGGACATTATATATCATTATAAGTCAGTACATTATATATCATTATAAGTCAGGACATTATATATCATTATAAGTCAGTACATTATATATCATTATAAGTCAGGACATTATATATCATTATAAGTCAGGACATTATATATCATTATAAGTCAGGACATTATATATCATTATAAGTCAGGACATGATATATCATTATAAGTCAGGACATTATATATCATTATAAGTCAGGACATTATATATCATTATAAGTCAGTACATTATATATCATTAAAAGTCAGGACATTATATATCATTATAAGTCAGGACATTCTATATCATTATAAGTCAGGACATTATATATCGTTATAAGTCAGGACATTATATATCATTATAAGTTAGTACATAATATATCATTATAAGTCAGGACATTATATATCATTATAAGTCAGTACATTATATATCATTATAAGTCAGGACATTATATATCATTATAAGTCAGGACATTATATATCATAATAAGTTAGTACATAATATATCATTATAAGTCAGGACATTATATATCATTATAAGTCAGGACATTATATATCATTATAAGTCAGGACATTATATATCATTATAAGTCGGTACATCATATATCATTATAAGTCAGGACATTATATATCATTATAAGTCAGGACATTATATATCATTATAAGTTAGTACATAATATATCATTATAAGTCAGGACATTATATATCATTATAAGTCAGGACATTATATATTATTATAAGTTAGTACATAATATATCATTATAAGTCAGTACATTATATATCATTATAAGTCAGGACATTATATATCATTATAAGTCAGTACATTATATATCATTATAAGTCAGGACATTATATATCATTATAAGTCAGTTCATTATATATCATTATAAGTTAGGACATTATATATCATTATAAGTCAGGACATTATATATCATTATAAGTCAGTACATAATATATCATTATAAGTCAGGACATTATATATCATTATAAGTCAGGACATTATATATCATTATAAGTCAGTACATTATATATCATTATAAGTCAGGACATTATATATCATTATAAGTCAGGACATTATATATCATTATAAGACAGGACATTATATATCATTATAAGTCAGTACATTATATATCATTATAAGTCAGGACATTATATATCATTATAAGTCAGGACATTATATATCATTATAAGTCAGTCCATTATATATCATTATAAGTCAGGACATTATATATCATTATAAGTCAGTACATAATATATCATTATAAGTCAGGACATTATATATCATTATAAGTCAGGACATTATATATCATTATAATTATTGTGTATTTTTTTACACTTCAAACCATAGGTGTATCTTATAAAGATCTTGAACTATAGTGCTTGTTGGTGACTTTGACCTACATTTCAAGGTCATGTGACTGGATTTCTGAAAAACTTGTGAATGTAATGAGTTGAGAACAAATAAAGGTAGATTCTCTGTATTTTGAGGCAACCATTTTGAACTTTCCAAAAAGTCATGATGTACCATATTTTGAAAGAATTTTTCAGAATATTGCAAACTTGGTGGTCATGTTGAATGTTGGTGAAAGGACATCCTGCTCTTTATTTAAAAGGGACTAGCCAAGAAAATTTGAACTAAATATTTGGCAATTTAGGTTTTTATTGTTCCAAAATTGATGGCCATCTTGAATTTTATTAGGAACCTAAAATGACATTCATCAATATAGACAGGTATTGGCCATGAATATTTAAAATGTGACTTTGACAATATTATTGGAAAATTCAGAATTTGTGGAGATCTTCAATTTTAGGGAAAATGACAGGCATTTTAAAAGGACTCTCGTATAATAGCCCTAAATTTACACTTCCATTGTTGCTTAAAATCTTAGGGTCAGACTGACATTTTGTCATAAATATTTCCAAAATTATTCATTGCTGTATCTGTTTTACTGTTTTATCTGTTTTAATTCTGAAAAAAGCTTTTTCATAAATATTTGTCAAGATAAAGCAAGTTGTGTTGATTTGATTTGGCTGTATAGATACAACGCTGCGGCCATTGTGACAATAGATGAGACGTTGGGAACTCCTTACCTTGACAAGTTTGCCATCAGTCTCCTTAAACAGGTCAGTTTATATATGTCACATTATATCAGCCTCAAATAGGTCAGTTGTCATATGTCACATTGCGTCAGCCTCAAATAGGTTAGTTGTCATATGTCACATTGCGTCAGCCTCAAATAGGTTAGTTGTCATATGTCACATTACGTCAGCCTCAAATAGGTTAGTTTTCATATGTCACATTACGTCAGCCTCAAATAGGTTAGTTGTCAAATGTCACATTACGTCAGTCTCAAATAGGTCAGTTGTCATATGTCACATTACGTCAGCCTCAAATAGGTTAGTTGTCATATGTCACATTGCGTCAGCCTCAAATAGGTCAGTTGTCATATGTCACATTACGTCAGCCTCAAATAGGTCAGTTGTCATATGCCACATTACGTCAGCCTCAAATAGGTTAGTTGTCATATGTCACATTATATCAGCCTCAAAAAGGTCAGTTGTCATATGTCACATTGCGTCAGCCACAAATAGGTCAGTTGTCATATGTCACATTACGTCAGCCTCAAATAGGTCAGTTGTCATATGCCACATTACGTCAGCCTCAAATAGGTTAGTTGTCATATGTCACATTACGTCAGCCTCAAACAGGTCAGTTTATGTATGTCACATTGCGTCAGCCTCAAACAGGTCAGTTTATATATGTCACATTGCGTCAGCCTCAAATAGGTTAGTTGTCATATGTCACATTACGTCAGCCTCAAACAGGTCAGTTTATGTATGTCACATTGCGTCAGCCTCAAACAGGTCAGTTTATATATGTCACATTGCGTCAGCCTCAAATAGGTTAGTTGTCATATGTCACATTACGTCAGCCTCAAACAGGTCAGTTTATATATGTCACATTGCGTCAGCCTCAAATAGGTCAGTTGTCATATGTCACATTGCGTCAGCCTCAAATAGATCAGTTGTCATATGTCACATTACGTCAGCCTCAAATAGGTTAGTTGTCATATGTCACATTACGTCAGCCTCAAATAGGTCAGTTGTCATACTTCACATTACATCAGCCTCAAATAGGTCAGTTGTCATATGTCATATTATGTCAGCCTCAAATAGGTCAGTTGTCATATGTCACATTACGTCAGCCTCAAATAGGTTAGTTGTCATATGTCACATTACGTCAGCCTCAAATAGGTCAGTTGTCATATGTCACATTATATCAGCCTCAAATAGGTCAGTTGTCATATGTCACATTGCGTCAGCCTCAAATAGGTCAGTTGTCATCTGTCACATTACGTCAGCCTCAAATAGGTTAGTTGTCATATGTCACATTACATCAGCCTCAAATAGGTCAGTTGTCAAATGTCACATTACGTCAGCCTCAAATAGGTCAGTTGTCAAATGTCACATTACGTCTGCCTCAAATAGGTTAGTTTATATATGTCACATTATATCAGCCTCAAATAGGTCAGTTGTCATATGTCACATTACGTCAGCCTCAAATAGGTCAGTTGTCATATGTCACATTACGTCAGCCTCAAATAGGTCAGTTGTCATATGTCACATTATATCAGCCTCAAATAGGTCAGTTGTCATATGTCACATTGCGTCAGCCTCAAATAGGTCAGTTGTCAAATGTCACATTACGTGAGCCTCAAACAGGTCAGTTTATATATGTCACATTGCGTCAGCCTCAAATAGGTTAGTTGTCATATGTCACATTACGTCAGCCTCAAACAGGTCAGTTTATATATGTCACATTGCGTCAGCCTCAAATAGGTCAGTTGTCATATGTCACATTGCGTCAGCCTCAAATAGGTCAGTTGTCATATGTCACATTACGTCAGCCTCAAATAGGTTAGTTGTCATATGTCACATTACGTCAGCCTCAAATAGGTCAGTTGTCATACTTCACATTACATCAGCCTCAAATAGGTCAGTTGTCATATGTCATATTATGTCAGCCTCAAATAGGTCAGTTGTCATATGTCACATTACGTCAGCCTCAAATAGGTTAGTTGTCATATGTCACATTACGTCAGCCTCAAATAGGTCAGTTGTCATATGTCACATTATATCAGCCTCAAATAGGTCAGTTGTCATATGTCACATTGCGTCAGCCTCAAATAGGTCAGTTGTCATCTGTCACATTACGTCAGCCTCAAATAGGTTAGTTGTCATATGTCACATTACATCAGCCTCAAATAGGTCAGTTGTCAAATGTCACATTACGTCAGCCTCAAATAGGTCAGTTGTCAAATGTCACATTACGTCTGCCTCAAATAGGTTAGTTTATATATGTCACATTATATCAGCCTCAAATAGGTCAGTTGTCATATGTCACATTACGTCAGCCTCAAATAGGTCAGTTGTCATATGTCACATTACGTCAGCCTCAAATAGGTCAGTTGTCATATGTCACATTATATCAGCCTCAAATAGGTCAGTTGTCATATGTCACATTGCGTCAGCCTCAAATAGGTCAGTTGTCAAATGTCACATTACGTGAGCCTCAAATAGGTCAGTTGTCAAATGTCACATTACGTCAGCCTCAAATAGGTCAGTTGTCATATGCCACATTACGTCAGCCTCAAATAGGTTAGTTGTCATATGTCACATTACGTCAGCCTCAAATAGGTTAGTTGTCATATGTCACATTACGTCAGCCTCAAATAGGTCAGTTGTCATATGTCACATTACGTCAGCCTCAAATAGGTTAGTTGTCATATGTCACATTACGTCAGCCTCAAATAGGTTAGTTGTCATATGTCACATTACGTCAGCCTCAAATAGGTCAGTTGTCATATGTCACATTACGTCAGCCTCAAATAGGTCAGTTGTCATATGCCACATTACGTCAGCCTCAAATAGGTCAGTTGTCATATGTCACATTACGTCAGCCTCAAATAGGTTAGTTGTCATATGTCACATTACGTCAGCCTCAAATAGGTCAGTTGTCATATGTCACATTGCGTCAGCCTCAAATAGGTCAGTTGTCATATGTCACATTACGTCAGCCTCAAATAGGTTAGTTGTTATATGTCACATAACGTCAGCCTCAAATAGGTCAGTTGTCATACTTCACATTACATCAGCCTCAAATAGGTCAGTTGTCATATGTCACATTACGTCAGCCTCAAATAGGTTAGTTTATATGTCACATTATATCAGCCTCAAATAGGTCAGTTGTCATATGTCACATTACGTCAGCCTCAAATAGGTCAGTTGTCATATGTCACATTACGTCAGCCTCAAATAGGTTAGTTGTCATATGTCACATTACGTCAGCCTCAAATAGGTCAGTTGTCATATGTCACATTATATCAGCCTCAAATAGGTCAGTTGTCATATGTCACATTGCGTCAGCCTCAAATAGGTCAGTTGTCATATGTCACATTACGTCAGCCTCAAATAGGTTAGTTGTCATATGTCACATTACGTCAGCCTCAAATAGGTCAGTTGTCAAATGTCACATTACGTCAGCCTCAAATAGGTCAGTTGTCAAATGTCACATTACGTCAGCCTCAAATAGGTTAGTTTATATGTCACATTATATCAGCCTCAAAAAGGTCAGTTGTCATATGTCACATTACGTCAGCCTCAAATAGGTCAGTTGTCATATGTCACATTACGTCAGCCTCAAATAGGTCAGTTGTCATATGTCACATTATATCAGCCTCAAATAGGTCAGTTGTCATATGTCACATTGCGTCAGCCTCAAATAGGTCAGTTGTCAAATGTCACATTACGTCAGCCTCAAATAGGTTAGTTGTCATATGTCACATTACGTCAGCCTCAAATAGGTCAGTTGTCATATGTCACATTGCGTCAGCCTCAAATAGGTCAGTTGTCAAATGTCACATTACGTCAGCCTCAAATAGGTCAGTTGTCAAATGTCACATTACGTCAGCCTCAAATAGGTCAGTTGTCATATGTCACATTGCGTCAGCCTCAAATAGGTCAGTTGTCAAATGTCACATTACGTCAGCCTCAAATAGGTTAGTTGTCATATGTCACATTACGTCAGCCTCAAATAGGTCAGTTGTCATATGTCACATTGCGTCAGCCTCAAATAGGTCAGTTGTCAAATGTCACATTACGTCAGCCTCAAATAGGTCAGTTGTCATATGTCACATTATGTCAGCCTCAAATAGGTCAGTTGTCATATGTCACATTACGTCAGCCTCAAATAGGTTAGTTGTCATATGTCACATTACATCAACCTCAAATAGGTCAGTTTTCATACGTCGCCTATTATCAACTAGATATGAATATAGTTTGACGGAGTAGTTCTGAGCATCATACTGATATTGTGTTTCAGTCAGAGGGAGTGGGCGATGTACTTTGGCAATGTCTGCGTGAGGATTTCGGTCAGCTTTTCTGGCGTTCTCAGTCTGTCAATAGGATCAACCCTTGGTGAGTAGCGTCGTTTTCTCTGCAACACTTTAGATGTGACCAAATATCCTTGGCTGTAAATATGAACATCCCATTCCACAAGCGCAGTTGTCACCAGCCCAGACCTAGCCGAAGAGAAATTTAAAAAGTCTTCTGTTTGCAGGACAACATTAAAGAAAAATGAACACAAACTATAATGTGTCAAAAGGATTTTCTTAGGTGCTGGAAAGTGACTAGCTATCAGTATCACCCTGTCTGTCCTGTGTCCAGTCATCTGTCTGTCTGTCCGTCCTTATGCTACTATTTTCTGTATTAAAGTAAGACTTGCATATCTGATATTGCCACTCAAGGGCAGCACCATACGATCTCCCATTATGGTATAATTCAGATTGTATCATATTTGCAATCTGAAATTTTGGGGAAAAGTAGTGACACACCTTATTTTGGGATGAATATTAAGCAAAAGATTGACAAGATCTGCATATTGGATGAGAGGGTGGCATTTTAAATGAGAGGGTTGTATAATAAATGAGAGGGTTGCATATTAAATGAGTGGGTTGCATATCTAATTAGAGGGTTGCATATTAAATGAGAGGGTTGTATAATAAATGAGAGGGTTGCATATTAAATGAGAGGGTTGCATAATAAATGAGAGGGTTGTATAATAAATGAGAGGGTTGTATAATAAATGAGAGGGTTGCATATTAAATGAGAGGGTTGTATAATAAATGAGAGGGTTGCATATTAAATGAGAGGGTTGCATAATAAATGAGAGGGTTGTATAATAAATGAGAGGGTTGTATAATAAATGAGAGGGTTGCATATTAAATGAGAGGGTTGCATATTAAATGAGAGGGTTGCATATTAAATGAGAGGGTTGTATAATAAATGATTGGGTTGCATAATAAATGAGAGGGTTGCATATTAAATGAGAGGGTTGCATATTAAATGAGAGGGTTGCATATTAAATGAGAGGGTTGTATAATAAATGATTGGGTTGCATAATAAATGAGAGGGTTGTATAATAAATGAGAGGGTTGCATATTAAATGAGAGCCTTGTTAGGGATGGCCTTGTTAGGGATGGCCTTGTTAAAGATGGCCTTGTTAGGGATGGCCTTGTTAGGGATGGCCTTGTTTAGGATGGCCTTGTTAGGGATGGCCTTGTTAAGGATGGCCTTGTTAGGGATGGCCTTGTTAAGGATGGCCTTGTTAGGGATGGCCTTGTTAAGGATGGCCTTGTTAAGGATGGCCTTGTTAAGGATGGCCGTGTTAAGGATGGCCTTGTTAGGGATGGCCTTGTTAAGGATGGCCTTGTTAAGGATGGCCTTGTTAGGGATGGCCTTGTTAGGGATGGCCTTGTTTAGGATGGCCTTGTTAGGGATGGCCTTGTTAAGGATGGCCTTGTTAGGGATGGCCTTGTTTAGGATGGCCTTGTTAGGGATGGCCTTGTTAGGGATGGCCTTGTTAAAGATGGCCTTGTTAGGGATGGCCTTGTTAAAGATGGCCTTGTTAGGGATGGCCTTGTTAAGGATGGCCTTGTTAAGGATGGCCTTGTTAAGGATGGCCTTGTTAAGGATGGCCTTGTTAGGGATGGCCTTGTTAGGGATGGCCTTGTTAGGGATGGCCTTGTTAAAGATGGCCTTGTTAGGGATGGCCTTGTTAAGGATGGCCTTGTTAGGGATGGCCTTGTTAAAGATGGCCTTGTTAGGGATGGCCTTGTTAGGGATGGCCTTGTTAGGGATGGCCTTGTTAGGGATGGCCTTGTTAAGGATGGCCTTGTTAAGGATGGCCTTGTTAGGGATGGCCTTGTTAGGGATGGCCGTGTTAGGGATGGCCGTGTTAGGGATGGCCTTGTTAGGGATGGCCTTGTTAGGGATGGCCTTGTTAGGGATGGACTTGTTAAGGTTGGCCTTGTTAAGGATGGCCTTGTTAGGGATGGCCTTGTTAGGGATGGCCGTGTTAGGGATGGCCGTGTTAAGGATGGCCTTGTTAGGGATGGCCTTGTTAGGGATGGCCTTGTTAGGGATGGCCTTGTTAGGGATGGCCTTGTTAAGGATGGCCTTGTTAAGGTTGGCCTTGTTAAAGATGGCCTTGTTAGGGATGGCCTTGTTAAGGTTGGCCTTGTTAGGGATGGCCTTGTTAGGGATGGCCTTGTTAGGGATGGCCTTGTTAGGGATGGCCTTGTTAGGGATGGCCTTGTTAAGGTTGGCCTTGTTAAAGATGGCCTTGTTAGGGATGGCCTTGTTAAGGTTGGCCTTGTTAAGGATGGCCTTGTTAGGGATGGGCTTGTTAGGGATGGCCGTGTTAAGGATGGCCTTGTCAAAGATGGCCTTGTTAGGGATGGCCTTGTTAGGGATGGCCTTGTTAGGGATGGCCTTGTTAGGGATGGCCTTGTTAAGGATGGCATTGTTAGGGATGGCCTTGTTAAGGATGGCCTTGTCAAAGATGGCCTTGTTAGGGATGGCCTTGTTAGGGATGGCCTTGTTAGGGATGGCCTTGTTAGGGATGGCCTTGTTAAGGATGGCCTTATTAAGGATGGCATTGTTAGGGATGGCCTTGTTAGGGATGGCCTTGTTTAGGATGGCCTTGTTAAGGATGGCCTTGTTAGGGATGGCCTTGTTAGGGATGGCCTTGTTAAGGTTGGCCTTGTTAAGGATGGCCTTGTTAGGGATGGCCTTGTTAAAGATGGCCCTGTTAGGGATGGCCTTGTTAGGGATGGCCTTGTTAAGGTTGGCCTTGTTAAAGATGGCCTTGTTTGGGATGGCCTTGTTAGGGATGGCCTTGTTTAGGTATGGCCTTGTTAGGGATGGCCTTGTTAAGGATGGCCTTGTTAGGGATGGCCTTGTTATAGATGGCCTTGTTAGGGATGGCCTTGTTAGGGATGGCCTTGTTAGGGATGGCCTTGTTAGGGATGGCCTTGTTAGGGATGGCCGTGTTAAGGATGGCCTTGTTAGTGATGGCCTTTTTAGGGATGGCCTTGTTAGGGATGGCCTTGTTAGGGATGGCCTTGTTAGGGATGGCCTTGTTAGGGATGGCCTTGTTAGGGATGGCCTTGTTAGGGATGGCCGTGTTAAGGATGGCCTTGTTAGGGATGGCCTTGTTAAGGATGGCCTTGTTAAGGATGGCATTGTTAGGGATGGCCTTGTTAAGGATGGCCTTGTTAAGGTTGGCCTTGTTAGGGATGGCCTTGTTAGGGATGGCCTTGTTAAAGATGGCCTTGTTAGGGATGGCCTTGTTAGGGATGGCCTTGTTAAAGATGGCCTTGTTAGGGATGGCCTTGTTAAGGATGGCCTTGTTAAGGATGGCATTGTTAGGGATGGCCTTGTTAGGGATGGCCTTGTTAAAGATGGCCTTGTTTGGGATGGCCTTGTTAGGGATGGCCTTGTTTAGGTATGGCCTTGTTAAGGATGGCCTTGTTAGGGATGGCCTTGTTATAGATGGCCTTGTTAGGGATGGCCTTGTTAGGGATGGCCTTGTTAGGGATGGCCTTGTTAGGGATGGCCGTGTTAAGGATGGCCTTGTTAGGGATGGCCTTGTTAAGGATGGCCTTGTTAAGGATGGCCTTGTTAGGGATGGCCTTGTTAGGGATGGCCTTGTTAAGGATGGCCTTGTTAGGGATGGCCTTGTTAGGGATGGCCTTGTTTAGGATGGCCTTGTTAGGGATGGCCTTGTTAAGGATGGCCTTGTTAAGGATGGCCTTGTTAGGGATGGCCTTGTTAAGGATGGCCTTGTTAAGGTTGGCCTTGTTAGGGATGGCCTTGTTAGGGATGGCCTTGTTAAAGATGGCCTTGTTAGGGATGGCCTTGTTAGGGATGGCCTTGTTAAGGATGGCCTTGTTAAGGATGGCCTTGTTAAGGATGGCCTTGTTAGGGATGGCCTTGTTAAGGATGGCCTTGTTAGGGATGGCCTTGTTAGGGATGGCCTTGTTAGGGATGGCCGTGTTAAGGATGGCCTTGTTAAGGATGGCCTTGTTAAGGATGGCCTTGTTAAGGATGGCCTTGTTAAGGATGGCCTAAATGAAATTAGTTTTGTCATTGCAGGTATTTCAAGAAGTCAGAGGGAAGCTGGTCCAGTGGAAAGTGGATTGTTTTCTGGTAATTATTTTGATTTGCATTTATGTTCCTACTCATTTCAGGTTGCAAAAAGAAAATAGTTTAATGTCCCATGTCACACAGAGGACTGACCTCTGGCAGAGCGTGACTATTACATCAGAAATAGTCACAATAGGCCCAAGTAATTCTTTCTATCTGCTCTCACCGGGATTTTTATAGCTGGTCCGTGAAAATT
Organism: Amphiduros pacificus; assembly: GCA_949316495.1. Lineage (NCBI taxonomy): Eukaryota > Metazoa > Annelida > Polychaeta > Phyllodocida > Hesionidae > Amphiduros > Amphiduros pacificus. The sequence goes on along the minus strand of OX439011.1, from coordinate 39,005,540 downwards.
TGACGGAATTGGTTCCAGAGAGGAGTGCATGATGGGAAATATTAAGCATCGTCATGTCTTGACATAAAGAGAAAAATTTTGGTTGCCCAGTTGGGCCACCAGAGCATGAGAAGTGGTGGCCCGAAGTTTCTATGGATAATAGGATGCTTGATAAAGGATGCTTGATACAATATAAAGCATTATACATGAGGCTGTTTAGCGACTAGTGTCAGAGTGGGGGTTACTTGTCCCAATCAAAATTTATAAGTCCATTGATTGTGATACGAGTAATCTAGGTCAAGATAATTTGGGCCTCTAATCTACCAAAAATATGGTTGCCCAACTGGGCCACAGAAACAGAGCATTTACTGGCCCGAACAGAGGATTCCGAAGGCAAAACTAAGAAAAACAACAATGTAAAACTGAAAGGCAGAGGAGACACTGTCCTGAATGGCCCCGGGTAAATGGCCCTGGTGAATGGCCCGTTGCCACTTTTCTGGAAGTGCTGCGTACAAAGAATTGGGTCCGATACGATTGTAGTGCTGTGAAAATGCAGCAGTTATGGGATAGCGAGAATTAAAGCTTAAAATATTGATGGAAAAGAACCTGCGTTGAGAAAACCCTTCTCTTTCTTCATAAAAGATAAATGACTTGAGAAAGGTAAAATAAAATGAGATAATAGAGTATAGTTTACTACAATCTTGTTTTGGTTTTTCCTGTGAAGGTATGGAGTACATTCCCACAGGATGACGTCACAGCTGGTAGACGTTGCTATCCACACAGAGGAATCCTTCCAATCTCAAGGTCAGTTCATTTATTGTAAAGGTCAGTAAACATATGTTTATCTTGGCCAGTTGAGATTTTCATAACTTCGTCAGTTAGAATATTTTCCAAATTAGATTTTCATATCTAGATCAGTTATGAATATTTTCTAGGTCAGTTGTGATTTTTGCATATCTAGGTCAGTTAAAGTATCATCTAGGTCAATTGATATCAGGTTGTCTACATCAAATGAAATGCTCATATCTAGGTCAAATAAGATATTATTAACTGGGGGGGGGGGGGTATTTTCCGTCATTCTGCTGGTGAACTTTGATATTCCCCTCTGAAACTGCTGGTCGAAGTTCCTAGCAATTAGATGGAAAGATGTTGTATTTTCAGGGATCTAGTTCTATATATTTTCCATTAGACTCAGATTTTTGTCCATTTTTGTCCATGATTTTTCAAAAATCTAATACATTGTAGCTGTCACTGAGTTGTCAAGGAGGCTTCCATTTTGAATAACATTATAAATTTTAGCCAATGAGAATCAAGATAAAGAACAAATTCGATATGTAGCATACATTTTGATTGGTCAAAATTATCATCTGCCAAATTATTCTCTGGGAGAGAATTTTAAATTATCATTTATGAATAAATATCCAGAAAATGTTCACAAACATTACAAAAAAGTACTGATCAGCATAGCTCTGGGGCTATTGGCCTTTGTTTATAGGTTCTTTTAAAGCCAGTTAAGTTGATCCTATCGAGGTCACTCAAGACAACCTTCCAATTAAAGGTTGTATAAAGAGAAAGTATTTCAGACACCATATGAAGCAGTCTTCTTATGCTTTGTTTAACTTCTGAATTTTATGATAGAGGATTTATAACATTGTGGTCAAAAAATTTATTTTCTTCTTTTACAGAGGAGGTGAAAAGAGTCAACATGAAAAAGTAAGGACCATCGGTGACTAACCTTGCTTGTTCTGGATCAAACTGGAATATTCTGGGTTAATCAGGACCAATCCAGACAAAAATTGTAATTTGGAAGAATTCAGCACAATCAATTTGTAATGACCCAGAACAATTTGTAATGACCCAGAACAATTTGGAATCACCCAGAACAATTTGGAATCACCCAGAACAATTTGGAATCACCCAGAACAATTTGGAATCACCCAGAACAATTTGGAATCACCCAGAACAATTTGGAATGACCCATATATAGCAATTCTGATTGACCCAGAGCAAATAGATCAGCTGTACAAGTCCAGTACAATCCACTCTGTGTGGTGCAAGCCATTTTCTTTGTTTGGATGTTTTTTGCATCGATGGGCAAGACATTTTCACTTTTGTGTGTATTTTGTTTTGGTCAGTATATAAGATATACATGACTTTGTAGATATTTCCTCTTGTTTTCTATGTGACTTGACATTCCTGACACCAAGGACAGTGCCAAAATACACAAAACTACATCCTGCATACTGTAATGCTCAAATTGTAGAAAATAGATATCTCATCGCAAAATATTTGATGTATTATTTTTATGTTCATTGCTGATTTTTAGCTATGCTGACTATGTCTATGGGGGAGAAATTTTGTCTGTCTGTTCACTTTGATCCTCTGAAACTACTGGTCGGAGTTCTTAGATATTTGTAGTTCAGATGTTTTTCCTTCAGGCTCAGATTTGTTTGTTTTTTTTCAGTTTTAAAAGATTTTTTTCTTCTCAGATATCTAATAGCTATCTCTGAATTGTCAAGGAAGCAGCCATTTTAAATCACATAACAAATATCAGCAATGAGAATTGAAATCACGAAAGTTTGAACCAAATTGAGTAAGTGACATTTTGATTGGCTGAAATATAAATTCAATTTAAACTTGAAATGAAACAATGTAGGGGTGATGGAGTCAGCCCCAATATCAGGTACATTATCCTATGTGAAGCAATTTGCAGGCATTTCCAAAAATGGTGACAAACTTAACAAAAAGAGTGATCAACATAACTCCAAGGTCATTGGCCTGTATTCTTATAATGATTACTTACTGTTTATATAAATCACAAACAAAATTGTGGAGTATTTTCTCAGAAATACATATATCTTGTTATTAAAAAAGAACAAAACATTGAATTGTTGAGTAATTTCTCAGAAATACATTATTTATAAACTTTCTTATAGGTTTTTCATATTTACTATTTAGCTGTGATATATGCATTTAAATGGCATATTACTAAATATATACATATGTATATATATAATTTGCGGTCTATGAATTAATAAACCAGATACCAGTTAATGCATTTATTTTTATGTAATGCTTAAGGCTCAAACAAGTCAGTACAAAACATTTTTATCTGTTGATAGTGTTATATACAGGAAACAAAATGGTACATCAAATTGTATTTGGGCTAATATAACAAAATTTACATTTCACATTATTGTTTCATCTTTGTGAGTTGCAAAGGAGGTCACGTATCTGCAATAAAAATACATTAATCTCGCTCACTATATGATGATCACTCCTTTCAACCCTATCATCATCCCTGCCACCCTCATCATCCCTGCCACCCTCATCATGCCTGCCACCCTCATCATGCCTGCCAACCTCATCATGCCTGCCACCCTCATCATCCCTGCCACCCTCATCATGCCTGCCACCCTCATCATCCCTGCCACCCTCATCATGCCTGCCACCCTCATCATGCCTGCCACCCTCATCATGCCTGCCACCCTCATCATGCCTGCCACCCTCATCATGCCTGCCACCCTCATCGTCCCTGCCACCCTCATCATCCCTGCCACCCTCATCATGCCTGCCACCCTCATCCTCCCTGCCACCCTCATCATCCCTGCCACCCTCGTCATGCCTGCCACCCTCATCATGCCTGCCACCCTCATCATCCCTACCACCCTCATCATGCCTGCCACCCTCATCATCCCTGCCACCCTCATCCTCCCTGCCACCCTCATCATCCCTGCCACCCTCATCGTCCCTGCCACCCTCATCATCCCTGCCACCCTCATCCTCCCTGCCACCCTCATCATCCTTGCTACTCTCATCCTCCCTGCCACCCTCATCATCCCTGCCACCCTCGTCATGCCTGCCACCCTCGTCATGCCTGCCACCCTCATCATCCCTGCCACCCTCATCATGCCTGCCCCCCTCATCATCCCTGCCACCCTCATCATGCCTGCCACCCTCATCCTCCCTGCCACCCTCATCCTCCCTGCCACCCTCATCCTCCCTGCCACCCTCATCATCCCTGCCACCCTCATCGTCCCTGCCACCCTCATCATCCCTGCCACCCTCTTCATGCCTGCCACCCTCATCCTCCCTGCCACCCTCATCATCCCTGCCACCCTCATCATCCCTGCCACCCTCATCATGCCTGCCACCCTCATCATGCCTGCCACCCTCGTCATGCCTGCCACCCTCATCATGCCTGCCACCCTCATCATGCCTGCCACCCTCGTCATCCCTGCCACCCTCATCATCCCTGCCACCCTCATCATGCCTGCCACCCTCATCGTCCCTGCCACCCTCATCCTCCCTGCCACCCTCATCATGCCTGCCACCCTCATCATGCCTGCCACCCTCATCATGCCTGCCACCCTCATCGTCCCTGCCACCCTCATCATCCCTGCCACCCTCATCATGCCTGCCACCCTCGTCATGCCTGCCACCCTCATCATGCCTGCCACCCTCATCATGCCTGCCACCCTCATCATGCCTGCCACCCTCATCATGCCTGCCACCCTCATCATCCCTGCCACCCTCATCATGCCTGTCACCCTCATCCTCCCTGCCACCCTCATCATCCCTGCCACCCTCATCATCCCTGTCACCCTCATCCTCCCTGCCACCCTCATCATCCCTGCCACCCTCATCATGCCTGCCAACCTCATCATGCCTGCCACCCTCATCATCCCTGCCACCCTCATCATGCCTGCCACCCTCATCATCCCTGCCACCCTCATCATGCCTGCCACCCTCATCATGCCTGCCACCCTCATCATGCCTGCCACCCTCATCATGCCTGCCACCCTCATCATGCCTGCCACCCTCATCGTCCCTGCCACCCTCATCATCCCTGCCACCCTCATCATGCCTGCCACCCTCATCCTCCCTGCCACCCTCATCATCCCTGCCACCCTCGTCATGCCTGCCACCCTCATCATGCCTGCCACCCTCATCATCCCTACCACCCTCATCATGCCTGCCACCCTCATCATCCCTGCCACCCTCATCCTCCCTGCCACCCTCATCATCCCTGCCACCCTCATCGTCCCTGCCACCCTCATCATCCCTGCCACCCTCATCCTCCCTGCCACCCTCATCATCCTTGCTACTCTCATCCTCCCTGCCACCCTCATCATCCCTGCCACCCTCGTCATGCCTGCCACCCTCGTCATGCCTGCCACCCTCATCATCCCTGCCACCCTCATCATGCCTGCCCCCCTCATCATCCCTGCCTCATCATGCCTGCCACCCTCATCGTCCCTGCCACACTCATCATCCCTGTCACCCTCATCATCCCTGCCACCCTCATCATCCCTGCCACCCTCATCATGCCTGCCACCCTCATCATCCCTGCCACCCTCATCATGCCTGCCCCCCTCATCATCCCTGTCACCCTCATCCTCCCTGCCACCCTCATCATCCTTGCTACTCTCATCCTCCCTGCCACCCTCATCATCCCTGCCACCCTTATTTTTGAAAAGTTGACCTTAAGTGAAACAGTGTTCCTTTAGAGGTAAAAAGTTATGTGATATTTTCATAGATTTTTAAAATAAATTTTAGGCGTCACCCACCCACTTCAAAATTGACTGATTTTACATAAAAATGCAAATTTTGCGTCAGATAATTTTATTTTCTGATGGATCAGTGTTCATTTGGAGACCTGAAGTCATGTAATTCTTTTTGTCAGATTTTTAAGCTGAAATTTATGGTTCCATTTATGGAAAGATACTGTAGGGTGAGTCAAGAACATAAGAAAGTAGTCAAAGGGTGGTGGGGGTGGCAGTAGTCAAAGGGTGGGGGCAGTAGTCAAAGGGTGGGGGTGGCAGTAGTCAAAGGGTGGTGGGGGGCAGTAGTCAAACTATGGGGAACAGTAGTCAAAGGGTGGGTGGCAGTAGTCAAAGGGTGGTGTGGGGGGCAGTAGTCAAAGGGTGGGGGTGGCAGTAGTCAAAGGGTGGGGGCAGTAGTCAAAGGGTGGTGGGTGGCAGTAGTCAAAGGGTGGTGTGGGGGGCAGTAGTCAAAGGGTGGTGGGGGTGGCAGTAGTCAACGGGTGGTGGGGGTGGCAGTAGTCAAAGGGTGGGGGTGGCAGTAGTCAAAGGGTGAGGGGCAGTAGTCAAAGGGTGGGGGACAGTAGTCAAAGGGTGGTGGGGGATGGCAGTAGTCAACGGGTGGTGGGGGATGGCAGTAGTCAAAGGGTGGTGGGGGGTGGCAGTAGTCAAAGGGTGGTGTGGGGGGCAGTAGTCAAAGGGTGGTGGGGGTGGCAGTAGTCAAAGGGTGGTGTTGGGGGCAGTAGTCAAAGGGTGGTGGGAGGCAGTAGTCAAACTGTGGGGGGCAGTAGTCAAAGGGTGGGGGGCAGTAGTCAAAGGGTGGTGTGGGGGGCAGTAGTCAAAGGGTGGTGGGGGTGGCAGTAGTCAAAGGGTGGTGGGGGTGGCAGTAGTCAACGGGTGGTGGGGGTGGCAGTAGTCAAAGGGTGGGGGTTGCAGTAGTCAAAGGGTGAGGGGCAGTAGTCAAAGGGTGGGGGACAGTAGTCAAAGGGTGGTGGGGGATGGCAGTAGTCAACGGGTGGTGGGGGATGACAGTAGTCAACGGGTGGTGGGGGATGGCAGTAGTCAAAGGGTGGTGGGGGGTGGCAGTAGTCAAACTGTGGTGGGAGGCAGTAGTCAAACTGTGGGGGGCAGTAGTCAAAGGGTGGTGGGTGGCAGTAGTCAAAGGGTGGTGGGTGGCAGTAGTCAAAGGGTGGTGTGGGGGGCAGTAGTCAAAGGGTGGTGGGGGTGGCAGTAGTCAAAGGGTGGTGGGGTGGCAGTAGTCAAAGGGTGGTGTGGGGGGCAGTAGTCAAAGGGTGGTGGGGGTGGCAGTAGTCAAAAGGTTGGGGTGGCAGTAGTCAAAGGGTGGTGGGGATGGCAGTAGTCAAAGGGTGAGGGGCAGTAGTCAAAGGGTGGTGTGGGGGGCAGTAGTCAAAGGGTGGGGGTGGCAGTAGTCAAAGGGTGGTGGGGGATGGCAGTAGTCAAAGGGTGGGGGTGGCAGTAGTCAAAGGGTGGTGGGGGATGGCAGTAGTCAAAGGGTGGTGGGGGATGGCAGTAGTCAAAGGGTGGTGGGGGTGGCAGTAGTCAAAGGGTGGGGGTGGCAGTAGTCAAAGGGCGGTGGGGGGCAGAAGTCAAAGGGTGTGGGTGGCAGTAGTCAAAGGGTGAGGGGCAGTAGTCAAAGGGTGAGGGGCAGTAGTCAAAGGGTGGTGGGGGCAGTAGTCAAAGGGAGGGGACAGTAGTCAAAGGGTGGTGGGGGAAGTAGTCAAAGGGTGGTGTGGGGGGGCAGTAGTCAAAGGGTGGTGGGGGTGGCAGTAGTCAAAGGGTGGGGGTGGCAGTAGTCAAAGGGTGTTGGGGGTGGCAGTAGTCAAAGGGTGAGGGGCAGTAGTCAAAGGGTGGGGGGCAGTAGTCAAAGGGTGGTGGGGGCAGTAGTCAAAGGGTGGGGGCAGTAGTCAAAGGGTGGGGGGTGGCAGTAGTCGCACACTAGCGCTCACCCCTCGGAAGATGGGCTTAAAATAAGTAAATAATTAACAAGTATCAAGGTACCTATATTCAAGGTATTTTTTTCTTTTTGATTTGGTCCATAATGCATCCTCTACTTCCCTCCTGGCCACTGCAGGCAGATGTTAATACAGGCCCGCCAATGATAATAAAAAAATTAGGATAAAATAAGATACAACTAGTCAAGTGCTTCAAACAGTTATGATTATTATATCTCTGTTTTCTATGATAGCGTTACCATTATTGCTGTCATTTTACTAGGGAAGTGGTTCTTAAATCAACAATCTGATCTAAATATAATTCTCGTTGCTCGGGTTTTATAGCCAATCCTTGTCCAGTCACCAGGTGTCTCTAGTGTCATGTACAGTGCATGCTGGGATGCCAGACATGCCAGCTACCACTCAGCTACCACTCAGCTACCACTCAGCTACCACTCAGCTACCACTCTGCTACCACTCAGCTACCACTCAGCTACCACTCTGCTACCACTCAGCTACCACTCAGCTACCACTCAGCTACCACTCAACTACCACTCAGCTACCACTCTGCTACCACTCTGCTACCACTCAGCTACCACTCAGCTACCACTCAGCTACCACTCAGCTACCACTCAGCTACCACTCAGCTACCACTCAGCTACCACTCAGCTACCACTCAGCTACCACTCAGCTACCACTCAGCTACCACTCTGCTACCACTCAGCTACCACTCAGCTACCACTCTGCTACCACTCAGCTACCACTCAGCTACCACTCTGCTACCACTCTGCTACCACTCAGCTACCACTCAGCTACCACTCAGCTACCACTCAGCTACCACTCAGCTACCACTCAGCTACCACTCAGCTACCACTCAGCTACCACTCAGCTACCACTCTGCTACCACTCTGCTACCACTCAGCTACCACTCAGCTACCACTCAGCAACCACTCAGCTACCACTCAGCTACCACTCAGCTACCACTCTGCTACCACTCAGCTACCACTCTGCTACCACTCAGCTACCACTCAGCTACCATTCAGCTACCACTCTGCTACCACTCAGCTACCACTCTGCTACCACTCAGCTACCACTCAGCTACCACTCAGCTACCACTCAGCTACCACTCAGCTACCACTCAGCTACCACTCAGCTACCACTCAGCTACCACTCAGCTACCACTCAGCTACCACTCTGCTACCACTCAGCTACCACTCAGCTACCACTCAGCTACCACTCTGCTACCACTCAGCTACCACTCAGCTACCACTCTGCTACCACTCAGCTACCACTCAGCTACCACTCAGCTACCACTCTGCTACCACTCAGCTACCACTCTGCTACCACTCAGCTACCACTCAGCTACCACTCAGCTACCACTCAGCTACCACTCTGCTACCACTCTGCTACCACTCAGCAACCACTCAGCTACCACTCAGCTACCACTCAGCTACCACTCTGCTACCACTCTGCTACCACTCTGCTACCACTCAGCTACCACTCAGCTACCACTCAGCTACCACTCAGCTACCACTCAGCTACCACTCTGCTACCACTCAACTACCACTCAGCTACCACTCAGCTACCACTCTGCTACCACTCAGCTACCACTCAGCTACCACTCTGCTACCACTCAGCTACCACTCAGCTACCACTCTGCTACCACTCAGCAACCACTCTGCTACCACTCTGCTACCACTCTGCTACCACTCTGCTACCACTCAGCTACCATTCAGCTACCATTCAGCTACCACTCAGCTACCACTCAGCTACCACTCTGCTACCACTCTGCTACCACTCAGCTACAATTCAGCTACCATTCAGCTACCACTCAGCTACCACTCAGCTACCACTCAGCTACCACTCTGCTACCACTCTGCTACCACTCAGCTACCACTCAGCTACCACTCAGCTACCACTCTGCTACCACTCAGCTACCACTCAGCTACCACTCTGCTACCACTCTGCTACCACTCAGCTACCACTCAGCTACCACTCAGCTACCACTCAGCTACCACTCTGCTACCACTCAGCTACCACTCAGCTACCACTCTGCTACCACTCTGCTACCACTCAGCTACCACTCAGCTACCACTCAGCTACCACTCAGCTACCATTCAGCTACCACTCAGCTACCACTCTGCTACCACTCTGCTACCACTCTGCTACCACTCAACTACCACTCAGCTACCACTCAGCTACCACTCTGCTACCACTCAGCTACCACTCAGCTACCACTCAGCTACCACTCTGCTACCACTCTGCTACCACTCAGCTACCACTCAGCTACCACTCAGCTACCACTCTGCTACCACTCTGCTACCACTCAGCTACCACTCAGCTACCACTCTGCTACCACTCTGCTACCACTCAGCTACCACTCAGCTACCACTCAGCTACCACTCAGCTACCATTCAGCTACCACTCAGCTACCACTCTGCTACCACTCAGCTACCACTCTGCTACCACTCTGCTACCACTCTGCTACCACTCAGCTACCACTCAGCTACCACTCAGCTACCACTCAGCTACCACTCTGCTACCACTCTGCTACCACTCAACTACCACTCAGCTACCACTCAGCTACCACTCTGCTACCACTCTGCTACCACTCAGCTACAATTCAGCTACCATTCAGCTACCACTCAGCTACCACTCAGCTACCACTCAGCTACCACTCTGCTACCACTCTGCTACCACTCAGCTACCACTCAGCTACCACTCAGCTACCACTCTGCTACCACTCAGCTACCACTCAGCTACCACTCTGCTACCACTCTGCTACCACTCAGCTACCACTCAGCTACCACTCAGCTACCACTCAGCTACCACTCTGCTACCACTCAGCTACCACTCAGCTACCACTCTGCTACCACTCTGCTACCACTCAGCTACCACTCAGCTACCACTCAGCTACCATTCAGCTACCACTCAGCTACCACTCTGCTACCACTCAGCTACCACTCTGCTACCACTCTGCTACCACTCTGCTACCACTCAGCTACCACTCAGCTACCACTCAGCTACCACTCAGCTACCACTCTGCTACCACTCTGCTACCACTCAACTACCACTCAGCTACCACTCAGCTACCACTCAGCTACCACTCTGCTACCACTCAGCTACCACTCAGCTACCACTCAGCTACCACTCAGCTACCACTCTGCTACCACTCTGCTACCACTCAGCTACAATTCAGCTACCACTCAGCTACCACTCAGCTACCACTCAGCTACCACTCAGCTACCACTCAGCTACCACTCAGCTACCACTCAGCTACCACTCTGCTACCACTCAGCTACCACTCTGCTACCACTCAGCTACCATTCAGCTACCACTCAGCTACCACTCAGCTACCACTCAGCTACCACTCAACTACCACTCAGCTACCACTCTGCTACCACTCTGCTACCACTCTGCTACCACTCAGCTACCACTCAGCTACCACTCAGCTACCACTCAGCTACCACTCAGCTACCACTCAGCTACCACTCAGCTACCACTCAGCTACCACTCAGCTACCACTCAGCTACCACTCTGCTACCACTCAGCTACCATTCAGCTACCACTCAGCTACCACTCTGCTACCACTCTGCTACCACTCAGCAACCACTCAGCTACCACTCAGCTACCACTCAGCTACCACTCAGCTACCACTCAGCTACCACTCTGCTACCACTCAGCTACCACTCAGCTACCACTCTGCTACCACTCAGCTACCACTCAGCTACCACTCAGCTACCACTCAGCTACCACTCAGCTACCACTCAGCTACCACTCAGCTACCACTCAGCTACCACTCAGCTACCACTCAGCTACCACTCAGCTACCACTCAGCTACCACTCAGCTACCACTCAGCTACCACTCAGCTACCACTCTGCTACCACTCTGCTACCACTCAGCTACCACTCTGCTACCACTCTGCTACCACTCTGCTACCACTCAGCTACCACTCAGCTACCACTCTGCTACCACTCAGCTACCACTCTGCTACCACTCAGCTACCACTCAGCTACCACTCAGCTACCACTCAGCTACCACTCAGCTACCACTCAGCTACCACTCAGCTACCACTCAGCTACCACTCTGCTACCACTCAGCTACCACTCAGCTACCACTCAGCAACCACTCAGCAACCACTCTGCTACCACTCAGCTACCACTCTGCTACCACTCAGCTACCTCTCAGCTACCACTCAGCTACCACTCAGCTACCACTCTGCTACCACTCAGCTACCACTCAGCTACCACTCTGCTACCACTCTGCTACCACTCAGCTACCACTCAGCTACCACTCAGCTACCACTCAGCTACCACTCAGCTACCACTCAGCTACCACTCAGCTACCACTCAGCTACCACTCTGCTACCACTCAGCTACCACTCAGCTACCACTCAGCTACCACTCAGCTACCACTCAGCTACCACTCAGCTACCATTCAGCTACCACTCAGCTACCACTCAGCTACCACTCAGCTACCACTCAGCTACCACTCAACATTGGGTGCAGGGAATACATTGACATTTTTTGGAAAAATGCAACACAGAAAAATAAAAATTAATCTGGGAATCTTGAAAAAAAATAAAAAGCCTCCATATGTGTAATAAACTGTTTGATATTAAATGACATGTTAATCACTATTTATTAGGACTTTTATCCAAGCTTGTAAGTCTTCAAAGTTTCCCTATGTGTGAGAGATTTTAACACGCCATGTGGAAGTATGGCCTACTTGAGAGCAGTGAACAGTGTAGACTTATAGCTATACTTAATATAGTTTCCACAATGAGGATGAGAAAATACCCGCCATTTAGTCCACCTTGTTCAACCTTCTCTGACCCTACTGGTCGGAGTTCCAAACTATTTGTAGGCAAGATGTCTTTTTAGGGGACCAATTCTATCTATTAGAATTAATCCATTAGATATTTTTTATGGTTTTTTTCTTGATTTAAAAAAATCCCTAGGAATATGTTTCACATTGAATAACATGATAAACATAAGCCAATGAAAAATGCGATTTAATATGTAACATGAAATCTGATTGACCAAAATTATTGTTTGCTCTGAGAAAGGAATCAAATATTTGAAGAAATCGGAGGGATTTCCAGAAAATGTTGAGAAACCAATTATCAGAATAGCTCTAAGGCCATTGACCTATGTTTGTGAACAATTTTGATTAAACAATATGTTAGTGCTAAGACATACCAAATAAGATCACGCACTATGTTGATAAGTGACCAATGAACACAAATTAATTGTTTACCTTTTTTTACCTGTGCTATAGAAATGTAGATTTTAAATAACATGTTGTTCAGTTATATACCATGATTGACTGATGATCAGCTTCCTGTATGGATTATGAGTACTCTGTAAATGTGTTAATGTTATTTCCCCTGTAAATATGATTGAAAAAAATAGTTCCCAGAATTCAATAGTTCATTGGATACAATAGTTGGGACGAGACTTGGGTCTTGACCTCTTATTTAATAAAACTTACATCGTATTCTGACAAAGACATTTACTATAGAGATGATGCATTTGAGCAGAAAAGGTACATAAAAAGTACATCATCTGGTTTGCTGTACTCTCATCACTTTCAAGACACTTATGAACTAGACCTAAGGAGCTTTGGCAAAAAAAAGGTTAAAGGGCTTTCAAACTGAGATTGAGATAAATATTGAGATAAAATATCAATTGGTTTAATATTATTCAAACGCATTAATGTTGAGCTAAAGTTTATTTGACCTAACAAATGTTTCCTTTGACATATGATAAGGATATCTTCCAGAATGTCAGTCTTGGGAGTGGTTTATTGTGAACATTTCAACAAAGGTTCATCTCTGGCAAAATCTCAGCAGTGTTAATTTCAACCAACAAAAACCTCCGTTGATCCACTATGAATTTGCACTTCATCATGAAAATGTGTAAATACAATGTCCATGTATTGATGTGTGTGAATTTATTCACTATTCACAGATCATTATTAATTTTTTTTCTCTATTTATAGTAGACTGTGTCAACATGTCACAGTCTCCCTGGCATAAGTAAATAAAAGTAAATAAAATGTATCCTGATATTCCAAGTGAAAAATAACTGGCACAGGTCAATTCAAAGATCACCAAATTTTGCACGTGGGTTGAGGAGGGTCCCATGATGTTAATTGTAGAGTGTTTCCCCCGGCGCATTTAATGGTACCTAGATGGTGCCACTCACAACTTTAATATTTTAATAATTAGATAAAAAGAAATGAGTGTGAAGTTCATTTGATATTCGACATTCATTTTTTCAAATATGCCTTCAAGTACACTTAGGATAGGATATTGGTCAAACCAGGTTATAAAAGGATATATACCCTGTAAAAAGTGGATATATCCTTTAATGTGTAATAAATCCATTTTTTGTGTATTTATGACTTGCAAAGGCTTTTTAAATTATCTTAGCGAATTTTGATTGAATAATGGGGCCTTAGACGTACTTGTTAGACATGTCTAGATTATTTCTAGACCCCTCAATATGAGAGCATAATTCTGAGTTCAATGGAGTAGCCCTTTTCCTCTGACAAAGTCAATGTATTTGACTGACTGACTGGTATGAGGTGTGAGGGTACTAAGAGGAATTTTGATTGGGTTCTTAGACATACATGGTAGACATGTCTAGATTATGTTTAGACCCCTCAATATGAGAGCATAATTATGTGTTCAATGGAGTAACCCTTTTCCTCTGACAAAGTCAATATATTTGACTGACTTGTATGAGGTGTGAGGGTACTAAATTAGAATTTTGATTGAGTGATGGGGTTCTTAGACATACATGGTAGACATGTCTCGATTGTGTCTGGATCCCTCAATATGAGAGCATAATTATGAGTTCAGTGAAGTAGCCCTTTTCTCGTGGTGAAGTTTAAAAATCGAAAGTACATCATTTTTATAAAACGTACTGAATGGTATGAGGTGTGAGAGTACTAAAATGAATTTTGATTGACTAATGGGGCCTTAGAGATACATGGTAGACATGTCCAGAAAATATCTAGACCCCTCCATATAAGAGCATAAATCTGTGTCCTACGGAATAAACCTTTTCTTTATATTCTTGTTAAAATTTTGCACATGGATATTGGACATTTTTTCATTTTTCAGTTATATCTGGAGTTTGCATATTTTTTTCACTTCTACCTTACTTCCTATTTAGTTTATATACCTATTAAATTCAGTTTGCTCAACCTTTTCTAATTGGAACTAAGTTTGGAGCTGGAAGGTTTGCCATATGATATGTTTTAATTTAGACAGCTTATTCATATATCAAATTTATGGCAAATCCTTGAACATCACATTTCTGTGTTCATATTCCCATTTAAACTATCATTGGCCTTTATGATGGCCTCTAGGACTCCCATTAAATTTGATGAGTTGGACATGAATTTGAACGCATTGATTATTACCACACATGTTATCCTTTTGGTGACAATGTTTATTCACATGTCACAACTGGGCTTCATGACATCAATATTCTTTGATGCTCAGCCACAATACAGTGCAGTAAGTTTTGTGATGTCATGATGAATTTAAATTTCAATAGGAAATTTCAATGAATGAATGGTGGCATAAAGGCACATCAACCGTTTAGGTCATTCAGTGCCTAAATTGGAAAAAGTTGGCGACCTTTAAATTGACCTGTGCTTGTCAATTTTTACTTGGAATATTAGGATTCATTTTATCTAATTATTAGAATCTTAAAGTTGTAAGTGGCGCCATCTCACTACCGTCAAATGTGCGGGGTATATGCTTTATCGTTTACATCATGGGACCCCCCTCAACCCATATACAAAGTTTGGTGACCTTTGAATTGACCTGCGCCAGTTAATATTCACTTGGAATAATAGGATTCATTTTATTTAATTTTAAAATACTAAAAGTTGTGAGTGGTGCCATCTTGTGACTGTTCATAGCACCATGAAAACACTTTGTATATAACACCATGGGATCCCGCTCAACCCACACACACAATTTAGTGACCTTTGAATTGACCTGCACTTGTTTTTTTCCCCCATGTTTAAATAATATTTTGATTTTTACAATTATTATAATTTCCTTTCACATAAAATGGCACATAATCCAGCATAATCCAGATATTTGGAACATATTTTTTTTAATCTGACATGTTGACGTAGGCTACTATAAATTCTGGAAAAAAAAATTGAATAATGAAATGTGAATAGTGAATAAGTAACAAATTGCAAACACATCATGTATTGTAATTTCTTAATCTAAACATTTTAATAAATGTTAAATGACTTGTGAGGTCTTTGTCCGATCAAAAATTTAAAATTAATATATGTAATTTTAAGTCAATTAACAACATAAAATTATCTGTGGCTTGTTGCTATGGTTTCTCATCCAAACAATTGTATATATACCCAAGCATTAAATAAACCTTTCATTAAACATTTCAGCAGTTAACGTGATATCATAAGGGAATCCACGATCAGTTATGGAGTTTATTGAATTCACAGCGTTATACTTGTTATACCCACTAATTGTCTTCACATTTGTACTGATGATAGTGGCCCGGATTTTAATAGGACCGCTAAGGGAGTCTGATTGTAAACTTCTTCCCATGAGAGGGTGTTCACCTCCAGGCAGACGAGACGGGATGGCCAGAGTCAGACCTCCCACGCAGTCAGATTCGTTATTCGCAGGGAGATGTTCAAGAAATAGACGACCTGGAGTCATCAAGGAAAGTTATTTCCGGTGTAGAATGGCATCAGACCCAACAATGTATGGTCGGTTCAGTAAAGGGCCTGCTACAGGAATCCTGCATGAGAAATGGACCCCAAAAAATGTACATTTGAATTCAACCTTGTCCCCAATCACGGTGGACTACAAGAAATGGTGTGAAAATAGATTAATTCATTTCTCTAATTAACTATTTATAATTGTCTTTGATATGCAGGCATTGAACACTGGCTGGAATGAGATACACCTCAGTAGCAGGTTCACCTTTCTCGCCCACGGGACACATAAGAGTGATATCAAGGTGCATAACATTAGACATAGAAAATAGAAATAAATCAGAATTGTTCATTTATTTAGAGTAGAAATATCTTTATATGATTCGAATTTTATAAATAAGAAAACTGGCACAATTGGATTTGATAAGTAAATGTTGAATAAGTGCATACAATTCTTTAACTAAATAAACAATTGTTTTTTAAACTTATATGAATCTTATGTTGTTTGTTTGTTGAATTTATGCCTATGCTTGGCCTTTCTTGATATTTATGTATATTATTCTTCCTTTTTATGTGAAAAAAATCATTTTTGTTGTCATAATGATCATTAATATGTATGAGGGCTGATGCATTAGTGTGCATGTTAAATGGGCCAAATATGTTAGCACGGGTCACTGAAAAATGAGGTTCCTCTTTTTGAAGTGTTGGTCATTTGTTAGCCACTACTTCATAGAAACAGAATGTGAACATCTTTGGATATTTTCAGGTACTTCAAGCCAACAAAGTGTCACTCTCAAACGTTTAAATCTTGTGATACATATTCCATTGCATTCAGCCACATCCTAGTTTCCACAGCAAGATAAAGGAAATAAAATGTGACCAGAATAATGTTTCTTAATAAATTTTGATGGCAAGTATTTTTTTATTAAAGCGCATACTACATCCCATTGCATGGTTCATAATTACCTGAATTTTTAACTTATTCCAATGTTCTTCAGTTTTAAGCTTCTCACTGCACAAATTAATGTCATTCTTCTCAATGTTGATTTTATGCATAAAGTTGACAATATGAATTAATTCATGATGTCAAAATGGTTTCCATGACGTCATACAGTTGGCACCATGGCTTTTACATATCAACAAAACAAATGTGCTGTCTTATATAAGGCCACATACCTTTTTTATTCATTTCAATTTTGCAATAAATAATATATGGGGGCCATTATGATAAAGCAGTGATACCGAACTTCAAGTCACAGGGTCACCGATAAAGGTTTACTTGATAGGGTCATACATTAAGATACTTTATATCAATGCACATATTTCTTTTAGTACCCCAATCAACACTTGGAAATAACACAAAAAGAGGCCCGATATGGGAGACGATTAGGCCCCTTATTTTAGTCACATCACAGGGATCTTAAGTGCAGACAGAAATTAGTGGTTAGAAATTGGAATATTGAACTATAATGAACAATTGAAATATATTGAACTATCATGAAATATTTTGAATTATATTGAACTATCATATATTGAAATATCATATATTGATATACATTAAGATATTGAACAAGAAAATTGAACTTGAATATTGTTATGTTTTGGGCGAACTAAGATTTCTACACTATATTACAATATATATTGCCTATTCAATTTTAGCGATCTAATTTTAGTAATGGTTGTGAGGATCATAGCAAAGCATAAGAAATCTGATGATATATATTCCAATACTTTCACCCACATCCCAATTTTCACTTCATAAGACTGAATTAGTGTTCTCCAATCACCAATAGGTGATCTGGAGGGGTTTGTGGAACATGCAGGGTCACTTCTATTTCAACCAAATAAATTTGGGTCGTTTAAACAGTTTTGACTCTTTGCAGCTGGTGACTGATGTCATATGTATATATTTTCTTTATCTAATGTCGTCCAAACAATGATCATGCTTTTTTTGAGACTTAAGAGATGATCATGCATTAAATATGAATTGCCACCGAAAGAGTTGGGTATTTGAAAAACTCATACAAACGGGATTTGGCATAAAAATGACCGGAATCAGACCTCTCAACTAGGTAGGACAACCAATTCTGAAATAATGCTCCAATGTTAACAGTCTTGTTGTCATTAGAAAGGTCTTGGTGAGTACTATTTGATACATGCTGAATCTGTCATGATACTGTGTTTGGTTCTCGAGATATTGAACTTATTGGACAAAGTTATGAAGTAAATAATAACAGCTGTTTTTGATTGTGACAGAGAATAGTGCTACCCCGAATCTGTTGTCTTACCTATCTCAAGAGCACCTATCTGGGCTTGTGATTGGTAGTTGGAGAACACTGAGACTAAACCTATTCACCATCTGTCTGAAATTCAGTATTTTGAGTGCATGTTCTATCTTTCACAAACATTGTTTTCACAGCTTGTCTGAACTTTTTGCTGCTGACACAGTAAAGTATAAAATTCACCGCCGAGTTAATGGCTATAAGCATCACCGCCACCGCGTGACATAAATCCCATTTAGCGTACTCCTTTTCTGTCATGTTCTCCTCGGAATATATCTCTCTTAGCAGATATATCAAGCTTGCTGGCAAAGAACAGCCTAGGTAGACCACTGAAACTGTCAGGAGAATGCATGTTTTGCTTGAGAGGTTGCGTTTGATATTCCCTTTTTCAGCGCACCGGCTTTTGTCGCGCCTTGCACGGATGATGACAAACAAGATGGCAACGTTGCATGAAAAGATGATGCAGAAAGGGAAAAGAGAATGTTTGAGAAGATCGAGATAAGGCCAAATATATTGGTTGAAATTCTGCCAGTAGGAGTCCATAATACAAAGTTCATCTGACTCTGAGTCATTTTTCATTATGTGGGATATTGGGATGGTCAAGTTTGTCAAAAGACACACCCCGATGAGAACTCCGAGAACCACTCGGGCTCGGGTGATTGTCAAATAACGTTTGGTCCAGGTTGGTTCGCTTTCAGCAAGAAGTCGCTCTACTGCAATAAGGGACAAAATCCAACCAGATAAATCTTTTGACCAGTAAACTATATAGGGTTGGAATTTACAGAGAACTACACTCAAATCATCAAGGTTGATGTCATACTGAGCCCTAATCCAATACCTAGGTAGCGCTGTAATCAGTAGCAGAGAATCAAACACAGCCAAAGCTCTGAACAGGAGGCTGGACACAGACCGACTGACGGATCCCCTACTGAACACGATGAAGGAGAAGATGTTGCATGTGACACCTATAGCTAAAATATGCAAGGATAGGTACATGTAAATGTTCTGTGCTGCTTTTGTTTCCCATAATTCCTCAAATTCTTCATCGTCATAATAATAATAGTAATAGTAGTCATCATCACTGTAACCATGGTGATCAGCATCTATTGATGAGGAAATGGATCCATTATCGCTCATGTTCGTTGCTATATCTCGATCCAGTTTTTTCCATGTAACGATATCAAATGCCTTCTTGTTATCTGCAAAATAATTGTATCAGAATAAGTCTCTGTTCTTGTATATATAACTACACATACAGTAAACTTGTATGTCATAATATCAGTTTGTACTATGGTTTTCACTATAGGCATTCTTTTCATCATCCTTTTCACACATTTATGCTTGCGCTTAATAGAGGGAATAACTCAAGTACAATAGAACCCAAAGTGTACTCTCCATTTTACTGCGATATACTTAGCCCACCTCATCGCAATTAATCGCACATGCATCGTTAATCATTCCAAGTGGTATTAATGTGAATCTATAAGAACAAGGATGATATAGTTAAGGGTAAATATATGTAATTTTGTATGTTTATAGACATTTTAGGTTGGTAGGGCCTTGTTCAATCAAAACATGTTCAGAGGGTCATGTAAGCTTTGATTGAATCTGTGTCAGACAATACATGATGTCATTTAGAGCAACAATCATAGAAGGTGTCTATACTTATGAAAATATTAACATACACATGCCTACATAAAACAAGATGTCTGGTTGTTCAGTATTACTGTAGCAGAAATTAATATTTGCTTTTTCAAGTATTGCCACAAGGTTCATGATTATCAACTGTGATGATGAAAGTGTGCCAAGGTCAGGTGTATGGGATGGTGGTATGTGACTAATTACGTTTACACATTTGGTTAAGTGGAGGGAATAACTCTGAGTCAATAACTCAAGTAGAGGGAATAACTCAAGTAGAGGGAATAACTCAAGTAGAGGGAATAACTCAAGTGGAGGGAATAACTCAAGTAGAGTCAATAACTCAAGTAGAGTCAATAACTCAAGTAGAGTTAATAACTCAAGTAGAGTCAATAACTCACGTAGAGTCAATAACTCACGTAGAGGGAATAACTCAAGTAGAGGGAATAACTCAAGTAGAGGGAATAACTCAAGTAGAGTCAATAACTCAAGTAGAGTCAATAACTCAAGTAGAGTCAATAACTCAAGTAGAGGAAATAACTCAAGTAGAGGAAATAACTCAAGTAGAGTCAATAACTCAAGTAGAGTCAATAATTCGAGTTGAGGAAATAACTCAAGTAGAGGGAATAACTCAAGTAGAGTCAATAACTCAAGTAGAGTCAATAACTCAAGTAGAGGGAATAACTCAAGTTGAGTCAATAACTCAAGTAGAGTCAATAACTCAAGTAGAGTCAATAACTCAAGTAGAGTCAATAACTCAAGTAGAGGAAATAACTCAAGTAGAGGAAATAACTCAAGTAGAGTCAATAACTCAAGTAGAGTCAATAATTCGAGTTGAGGAAATAACTCAAGTAGAGGGAATAACTCAAGTAGAGGAAATAACTCAAGTTGAGGATATAACTCAAGTAGAGTCAATAACTCAAGTAGAGTCAATAACTCAAGTAGAGTCAATAACTCAAGTAGAGTCAATAATTCGAGTTGAGGAAATAACTCAAGTAGAGTCAATAACTCAAGTAGAGTCAATAACTCAAGTTGAGGATATAACTCAAGTAGAGTCAATAACTCAAGTAGAGTCAATAACTCAAGTAGAGTCAATAACTCAAGTAGAGTCAATAACTCAAGTAGAGTCAATAACTCAAGTAGAGGGAATAACTCAACTAGAGGAAATAATGAATAACTCTCTAAGTAAGAGGTTAGATTCGCTCTTTTTCCTCCCGAATGTACATCAATCAGAGAAAATATTTTGTTTCCAGTAACATCAGTAAGTATTATGCTTGACAACAAATATGTATTTCGTTAATTATATCTGGCACCAATATTAATTAGAGTTAATTACAAAACATGTTCAAGGACAGTGTTGCGATGTCTGCCATTAGGTCGGGTTCGTTTTTATATAACCGAACTTCTCTGAGGCGATCAGAATAAAGTACTAACCCTTTTTATAACAGGGAAATAAAAACCATTCAAAACAGGCCACAAGATATTTTTCAGGATAATAAACCATTTCTAGCCCTTTTGAAGATATATAATAAATTCTATGTTTTACCTACCTCTCCAGGGATTTATACGATATTATTCAGTCAGTGATGAGATGATCATGGTGGGAGGGGGAGGAGCGGTCGAGTAGGCCCCGGGAGTAGGCCCAATATCACTGTGATAGAAACCTGTCTTGGCGGGAGTCTGTGCTAAATCTATCTTCATTCCACAGACAGAGAATTACAGGGTGATTGTAAGATATACTCGGGAAAAGTCTACAGTCTCTCTCATATTTGTTTTCACAATTTTGTTTTCTTTCAAATCTCCGTTCAACTGTCAGCTTTACAGTTACTGTACATAATACTTGGGACATATACATTTTCACTTTAAAATTTGTTTTCACATTTTGGACTAAAATCTCCATCGACTGCAAGACATTCACAATGACGAAGCACGGTACGGTCTATTTAAAATTTTAACAGTTTTAGGTGAAATCTTCTAAACCCATTTTGGATTCAGTCAGGAACTGTTTAGAAGTTTTTACAGCATGACATTGGCTTTGTCACAATAAAATACATGTATAATGTCTTCACTACATTCCATCATTTAGCATAAAAATCATAAAAATGTCTCTCTACATACCTTTTTAGTTACCCAATATTCATGGAATCACTGTCACAATGACCACTTAAAGAGAGAAGATAAGGACTTTTGTCATTGGGATCAGATGAATCTTAGCATCGAGATACCGGGCTTGAACGTTTGAGCCAGTCTCAATGACAATGACAATGACGATAATGACAATGACAATGAGGACAATGACAATGACGATGACAATGACGATAATGCCAACGACGATAATGACAATGACGATAATGACAATGACGATAATGACAATGACGATAATGACAATGACGATAATGACAACGACAATGACGATATTGACAATGGCACTCGATATCTCCTTCGTTCACTTTCTATGCAGCATATATGCTGCGTATGCTCCGAAGGTATGGAATGCCCTGCCCCTTAAAGTGAAGAACATTCGGTCTATTGGTTGCTTTAAAAAGCAATTAAAGGCTCATTTATTCCGAGAACATTACCTGCGTAAGCGCCATGAGCAGACACTGTCTGATATAGCGCTATAGAAATCTTTTATTATTATTATTATTATTATTATTATATATTAAAGCTCAAAATATGCAAATTTGTGTTGATAAATATTCTTTACATTTCATTTGGCCGATATCTAAGAACCAATAAATATTTTTAATAGTCTTTGTCATTACCGTTGTCATTGTGATTGTCTACTCGGGCCAGTGAGGTTGACCCTGAGCATCAGGTCTAATCGTGAGTGAGGTGAGACTGATTTGTAAGATGACGATGCAGTTATATTTGCAGGCCTGGAGGAGATTGTATGTGAGTGATACTTACTGGGCACCCGGTACACGTGCACTGAGCTGCACTTAGCAATGTTAGTATTTATATGGAAGGCGTCCTACATTTGTTAGATAAAGATACAGCGCAGCCGACCTGTCATTCATTCACAGGGTTCGACGTCTTGGGTTCTCTGTTTAGTCTTTTCACGCACTTCACTTAATGTATGTCCCAACTGAACAAATCGAGATACTTGGATAACTGGAACTTGAGCAATGTTGAGGGAAACGTGGAAGGAAGACTAAACATGTACATGTCTCATTCAGTAATTGAAGGAACATGATATGAGTCCCCTCTCTCAAGTCAAATCCCTGATCCGCCACTCAATCATAACAAAAACAATGGTAAAAACATTGCATTTATATCAACAATCATCGCGTCCATTCTTTTAAAATGTGTCTCGATAGTATGTATTTAAAGGTGGATTTAATATCTTGAACCAGCCGAAAATAGGACACGTGGTACAGATTTTGTTTGTTTGTTTGGGGTTTTACATCACTTTCAACATTATTTCAGTCATTTCGTGATGAGACCTACTTGTAGCAGATATAGTGCTGCCTCACTGAATTGTCCTGTCACCCGGGGGGGGTACTCTCATGATTTTAACCCGCGGAGGCTGGGATGGAACTGAAAACCCCAGAGCCTGAATTAGGGAAATATTCTATCATTATTGGTACCCTGATTTAGGACTAGCTGAAATTTTGTACCCTGATTTAGGACTAGCTGAATTTTTTATACCCTCATTTAGGGATGATGCAGAAGGGGGAGATTTGGAAAGGGGGATTGTGATCCCTGTTTTAGGGAGAAATTTGAAAAACAGTACCCTGTTTTAGGGAAAATGATCAAATATCTTAACCTGTTTTAGGGAAAATATCAGCGAAAAGGACCCTATTTAGCCCAGCTTCCCCGGTAACGCTGACTATGAGAGTACCCCCCCCCCCCCCCCGGGTCCTGTCACAGGTCTTTGACATGACAACCAGCCCGGTCACATATTTACAAGGACAACGGGTTAACCCTTCAGGCACGGGCCTCAGCTCATATGAGAAATTGTAGCATGAGTTCAATCTCGGCATGTCCGGGGATCGAACCCACGACCTTTGGATCACCAGAGAGGAACATCCAAAACACAAGGGCACAAGGGCAATAATAAAACAGGGAAATAAAACCAGTCCAAAACAGGGCTCACAAATAAATAAATAAATCAGGGAAATAAAAACTGTTCAAAAGGGCCACAAGACACAAGATACATGTTTTGAACTTCAATTATCACAACAAATGAGATGAGGAAATTGAATATTGCGTTTTGTTAGCATACATCAGCACACTCGCGGGAGAGATTGAAAGTTCAATTTCCTGTCTCAAAACTAGTTTACTGGAAATAATGTTAATGAGCAGGACTAAGCGTGAGCAAATGATTATCACTCAAAGAGAGCTGTATATATATATATATATATATATATATATATATATATATATATATATATATATATATATGACAGCCCCCAGGCAAAAAGGGTCCTAATGGACTAGATTTTCGAAAATGAGTTAACACCAGATTTAGACACTATGAGGCATCACTCGATAAAAATTGCCACTTTGGATATCAAATTACCTTCTTAAAGGGTCACACGGTGACCTTCAGACGACCTTGACCTTGACACAGGTCAGATCAACAAAGAGTAGCTTGCTCGCAAAGGTAAAGAGGAAAGAGAGGCAAAAAGGCACTGGAAATGAAGCCAAAATAACAAAATCGTAGCCCTTCGGCCAAGCATGGTTTGACCAGGGTGCAGAATCTAGAATACACCCTATATAAGGCCCTTATGGGGGTTGCTTGATGGGGAGTAGACCATACGAAGCGTGACAGCCCCCAGGCAAAAAGGGTCCTAATGGACTAGATTTTCGAAAATGAGTTAACACCAGATTTAGACACTATGAGGCATCACTCGATAAAAATTGCCACCTTGGATATCAAATTACCTCCTTAAAGGGTCACACGGTGACCTTCAGACGACCTTGACCTTGACACAGGTCAGATCAACAAAGAGTAGCTTGCTCGCAAAGGTAAAGAGGAAAGAGAGGCAAAAAGGCACTGGAAATGAAGCCAAAATAACAAAATCGTAGCCCTTCGGCCAAGCATGGTTTGACCAGGGTGCAGAATCTAGAATACACCCTATATAAGGCCCTTATGGGGGTTGCTTGATGGGGAGGAGACCATACGAAGCGTGACAGCCCCCAGGCAAAAAGGGTCCTAATGGACTAGATTTTCGAAAATGAGTTAACACCAGATTTAGACACTATGAGGCATCACGCGATAAAAATTGCCACTTTCGATATCAAATTACCTTCTTAAAGGGTCACACGGTGACCTTCAGACGACCTTGACCTTGACACAGGTCAGATCGACAAAGAGTAGCTTGCTCGCAAAGGTAAAGAGGAAAGAGAGGCAAAAAGGCACTGGAAATGAAGCCAAAATAACAAAATCGTAGCCCTTCGGCCAAGCATGGTTTGACCAGGGTGCAGAATCTAGAATACACCCTATATAAGGCCCTTAAGCTGTGTTTCCATATGTGCAGTGCGTAATGCAGTCCGTGATGCAGCGCGTCAAGCAGAGCGTCATGCGGTGTTCACATGTATGCGTCAGTTTTGTGATGCTTTCACGGTCAAACTTCCAATTTGGCGCCAAAATTAGGCTTGCAACCTATGGGAAACCTATGCGTCACTCTATGCGTCAGATTTTCATTCGCTACCCTATGCGAAAGGCTATGCGTCAATTTGCTTACGGACGTCATTACGGACGGCAATACGCATACATGGAAACACCTGCATTGTTTTGTATGGTGTGCGAAAAAAAATTGACGCACTGCATGACGCTCTGCATGACGCGCTGCATGACGCACTGCACATATGGAAACACAGCCTTATGGGGGTTGCTTGATGGGGAGGAGACCATACGAAGCGATATATATATATATATATATATAGTGGCATCAAACATGGAAGTGTCAACATAGTGACGTCATGGTAATATCATAAATTATGTTAATGTGATCATGCACAACACTGTTATTAACATATTGTAAGCTCCTCCATCTGTTCTGCATGAAATACCAGTTTTTGGCTATTTTGACTAATATTAAAAGGTATTTGTGCTGTGTCCCCTCCACCTTTCTTAATATTTAATCTTTTTCTTTCCAATGAGCCCAAGATCAAGCTGGTCGGTGCAAATGAGTGAAATCCAGCAAAATTAACATTTACGTAACATTCTACACATAGAGTTGACATTTTAGATAAATGTGAAGTTATATTTGAAAGGGACTGTCAGCTATATTATCAATATAATGAAATAGGCTAAAAACATCCCACTGACCCAATACTTGTGGCATAAACCTTGATAACACAGGAAGGGAGGTTTAATAGTTGCTCTATCTATGGCCATTTAAAAGGGCTAAATGTTGTACGGACTATTATGTTATTATGTGACTATAATTACAAATCCTGTTCGTTGGGAGTATTGCTGCAGAAATGTTGGATACAAATGTTTGAAATAAATTGTCCATGAAGTATTTGCGGGTTTGTGTGCTAGTAGGTATTTTGGAATCGACACTAATAACAATACCGTATGGGACAGTAAAGGAGCTTGCAGGTGTCTGGGTGTTTGGCCAGAATTCCAACCAAACATCCAGGCACCATGGCCAAATGTTCTTGTTTGGGGTTTCCGATTGGGACACCAATTAGGACCCCTTTAAACCCAGGGAGGTTACATTTTCCAAATCTCCTAATTCAGAACATGTTTTGACTGAGTTACAGAGCAAGCAACTATCTGCAAGCAGTCTGATATTCATATATGCATGACAAGCATTGATCATGATAACAGCCACACAAAGTGTATCCACAGTGTTGGAGATAAATGGTGAGGCACCGGACAGCATAGTAACCACACCTTTGCTGAGAACGATAGGCACTAGCCTACTGTCCCAGCAGGTGACACTTGTGTTACTTTGATCAAGAAACATGCAAAACTAACTTGGATAGTAAGAAACTCAAAAAATAACTTTTGGATTGGGAAATTTTGGATTGAGAAGTGTACAAAAATGGTACAATTTTGAAGGCTATTCCAATCCCTGTTTTGGACCCTCACAACATAAAAAAGTAAATTAGGGATGGTAACAGTCAAGAGCATGTTTTGTCACATATTTCCTAATCCAGGTCCGTAGACTGTCTATGTCCAGGTCTGTAGACTGTCTATGTCCAGGTCCGTAGACTGTCTATGTCCAGGTCCGTAGACTGTCTATTTCCAGGTCCGTAGACTGTCTATGTCCAGGTCCGTAGACTGTCTATGTCCAGGTCCGTAGACTGTCTATGTCCAGGTCCGTAGACTGTCTATTTCCAGGTCCGTAGACTGTCTATTTCCAGGTCCGTAGACTGTCTATGTCCAGGTCCGTAGACTGTCTATGTCCAGGTCCGTAGACTGTCTATGTCCAGGTCCGTAGGCTGTCTATGTCCATGTCCGTAGACTGTCTATGTCCATGTCCGTAGACTGTCTATGTCCAGGTCCGTAGACTGTCTATGTCCAGGTCCGTAGACTGTCTATGTCCAGGTCCGTAGACTGTCTATGTCCAGGTCTGTAGACTGTCTATGTCCAGGTCCGTAGACTGTCTATGTCCAGGTCCGTTGACTGTCTATGTCCAGGTCCGTTGACTGTCTATGTCCAGGTCCGTAGACTGTCTATGTCCAGGTCCGTAGACTGTCTATGTCCAGGTCTGTAGACTGTCTATGTCCAGGTCCGTAGACTGTCTATGTCCAGGTCCGTAGACTGTCTATGTCCAGGTCCGTAGACTGTCTATGTCCAGGTCCGTAGACTGTCTATGTCCAGGTCTGTAGACAGTCTATGTCCAGGTCCGTAGACTGTCTATGTCCAGGCCCGTTGACTGTCTATGTCCATGTCCGTAAACTCTCTATGTCCAGGTCCGTAGACTGTCTATGTCCAGGTCCGTAGACTGTCTATGTCCAGGTCCGTAGACTGTCTATTTCCAGGTCCGTAGACTGTCTATGTCCAGGTCCGTAGACTGTCTATTTCCATGTCCGTAGACTGTCTATTTCCAGGTCCGTAGACTGTCTATGTCCAGGTCCGTAGACTGTCTATGTCCAGGTCTGTAGACTGTCTATGTCCAGGTCCGTAGACTGTCTATGTCCAGGTCCGTTGACTGTCTATGTCCAGGTCCGTTGACTGTCTATGTCCAGGTCCGTAGACTGTCTATGTCCAGGTCCGTAGACTGTCTATGTCCAGGTCTGTAGACTGTCTATGTCCAGGTCCGTAGACTGTCTATGTCCAGGTCCGTAGACTGTCTATGTCTACAAAGACTCATAAACAGTGTGCATAAAACAGTGTTTATATAAACATGGTCTGCCATCTTCGAGGTGACATGTGATAATAAGGCAAGAACATGTGAGTGCAGTGTTCAGGCTGGCAGATCTCTCAAGTTGGTTCTGGTGGAAGGATCTCACTCGTCTTTCGGACTCTTGAGATCCTTCCACCAGAACCAACGAGAGAGATCTGTCAGCCTGAACACTGCACAAACCTATGTTCTTGACTTTATCTCATACTTTACTCCTACAGATAGGTATGAGATAAAGGTTTTGGTTTGATGTCCAATCTATTTAAAGCAAAACAGAGAAGAAAACATTGCAGCATGTGCAGACCTATGTTGTGTGTGTCAAACAACATAAACAATGCCACGCCCCCTTTTTAATGACGTCACACTCAATGACGTCATTGCAACATATAATTTATTATGTTATGACGCCATTGAGAGGTGGGCATAGTGCCACTCTATATTGTGAGATCCTTCCACCAAAACCAATGTAAGAGATCTGTCAGCCTGAACACTGCACGAACCTATGTTCTTGACTTTATCTCATGCTTTACTCCTACAGATAGGTATGAGATAAAGGTTTTGGTTTGATGTCCAATCTATTTGAAGCAAAACAGAGAGGAAAACATTGCAACATGTGCGGACCTATGTTGTGTGTGTCAAACAACATAAACAATGCCACGCCCCTTTTTAATGATGTCACACTCAATGACGTCATTGCAAAATATATTTTACTATGTAATGACGTCATTGAGAGGTGGGCATTGAGATCCTTCCACCAGAACCAACTTGAGAGATCTGTCAGCCTGAACACTGCACTCACATGTTCTTTTCTTTACTGGTCTGGTATATAAACCATTTGCGGTAGATAAATATGAGATAAAGTCAAGAGCATGGGTTCATGCAGTGCTCAGCCTGACATATCTCTTTTGTTGGTTCTGGTGGAAGGATCTCACTTGTCATTTGGACCAAGGATGATTTGCAAAAGTAGTTCGGCACATGGGTGATCTGCGAAAGTAGTTCGGCAGAGGGGTGATCTGCGAAAGTAGTTCGGCAGAGGGGTGATCTGCGAAAGTAGTTCGGCAGAGGGGTGATCTGCAAAAGAATATCTCATAGGTGCAGAACACCCTCTTGAAGCACCAAGTATGAGATAACAGTAACAATACCCATGTGTACACAATACAATTGACATAGTACAAATCAAGGGACAGTATCTATTTATACAATTATAATTATAATTATAATTGAGTTGTACATGTCTATATCCTGTGTATTAACAGTTAATTGGTTGACAAAGCCAGAAAGTAGAAAAAGACAAAAAAAATGATTTGTAAGAAATTGCTTACAAATCATTTCACACAGATAATTGGTTGACAAAACTAGAAAGTAGAAAAAGACAAAAGAAATGATTTGTAAGAAATTGCTTCCCCCAGATCATCCTCATTAACATCTAACAACCAACATGGATGTATTTCTACCTATATCAGCATATTTGTACAAAGTCCTTCTCCCCAAACTGTGGACTATCTATGGACTATGGACTATCTATGGATTATGGACTATCTATGGACTATCTATGGACTATGGACTATGGACTATCTATGGACTATGGACTATCTATGGACTATGGACTATCTATGGACTATGGACTATCTATGGACTATCTATGGACTATCTATGGACTATCTATAGACTATCTATGGACTATGGACTATCTATGGACTATCTATGGACTATCTATGGACTATCTATGGACTATCTATGGACTATCTATGGACTATCTATGGACTATCTATGGACTATCTATGGACTATCTATGGACTATCTATGGACTATCTATGGACTATCTATGAAATATGGACTATCTATGGACTATCTATGGACTATGGACTCTCTATGGACTATGGACTATCTATGGACTATGGACTATCTATGGACTATCTATGGACTATGGACTCTATGGACTATGGACTCTATGGACTATGGACTATCTATGGACTATCTATGGACTATGGACTATCTATGGACTATGGACTATCTATGGACTATCTATGGACTATGGACTCTCTATGGACTATGGACTATCTATGGACTATCTATGGAATATGGACTATCTATGGACTATGGACTATATATGGACTATGGACTATCTATGGACTATAGACTATCTATGTACTATGGACTATCTATGGACTTCTCTTCCTCTTCCTTTTATGGTGTATTTAATTTTGATTTAGCAGTGGATATTTGTGTTTCCATTCTTACTCTGATTAGGAGATGAATGAGCACATCAAACTAGTGAGCTCAAACTCCTCCTGACACAACCTTAATTCCATATAACTCCAAATTTCTGTGCTTTTACTGTCTTATATCTGCTTCCTGAATCTTGGCAGTTGATAGAGATGTTCTCTGCAATCCCAGTTATCTTGTCCAAATGATATCTTCTATATCTCTTAGAGCAGAGAGGTGTTTTGAATTGTTTTCAACTTGTGCAATGACAAGATGAATCTCTTTCAAACATATAGATCAAAAAAATCTTTTTAAAAATATATTTTACTAAAAATGTTGAAATGTTGTCTTTTGAATGCTTTTATTTTTGATGGTTGGATGTGCTCATAATTTATCTAAATCAAATTTGTTCTGTTGAAGGAATGTCCATTTCTGTTATTTGTGGACAGATTTACTTATTTTTGAGACTTAAAACTTGTTTATGTATCAGAAATTTTTGTATCAAATTAGCAAATGAAGTTAATGTTCATTTTCATTTTGAAGGAAATGCAGGGCAAACTTATAATATTAAGTAACTGACATGCTTGAGCTTGAAATGCACCATTTGTCCAGATTATTTTCACACCGAACTGGCACCTAATTTGGCACACAGTTATTTGTTGTGTTTTGGATTTTGATATGATCCATTGTAAACAATCCTTGTCCAACCACAGTGGGACAATCAATGGTCTCTTGGATAAACGGGTTTAACTTGGTCATTTAAATGAATTCAACTTGACATCACTGATCATTGAAGATTAATTCACCTTAAGGGTATTTATGGGTGTTGATAGTGAGTGTCCTCTGGTGGCAGATTTTCTGAGGGAACTACTTTCTTTTTACGCCAAAATGGAACGTTTTCAAAAAAGTACGGGAAAAATGCTCAACTGTCGAAAAGAGTTCCTTTTTCATTAAAACTTTCAAATCATGAAATGACATGTATTGTATTCATTTTTTAAATAAAATTATTGATTTATTATTTGAAAATCACAATGGAATTTATTGGATTATATTGAAAGCTTCATATCTTTTTAACTCATAAAATGTAGCGTAGTAATATGTCACTGCTCCAAAATTTATTTTGTCATGTCAAAATGTTAAAGGGAAAAAGTTCTGCAGATTGTGGGACCATAACAAAGTGGGTTTCCAAACAACTTTGTAAAAGTGATCTTAACTATATTCACTGTGATCCTAGTGAAACAGATTTTCTATTTTTCAAAAACATTAAGAGAAAAATAGAGGTAAAGTACACACTTGATCATTTCAAAAACATGATTTTTTTCACCTCCCTTCACATATTTGATTTCCAAACTTCCTTTTTATTTCCAAATTATACAAATCAAAATGAGTAAATCTGTTTCACTTGGATCGCAGTGAATTTTATTCCCAACAAAATGAAATAAACACAGCTAAAAACAAGCCTACTCCTGTTGTGTAATCTGCAGAACTTATTTGCTTGTCTTCTTCATTTCTCATCAAAACTATCATCAGGGATATTTATGACAAAATACCATTTTGAAAGAAATACACTTGTAATCATACCTTATAGTTCAAATATTGTAGTGTTTAAATATTGATTCATGTCATGAATGCTTTTAATTTAATAGGGAATGTATTTTTACACCGTAAATGTACCAATTCCCATCAAGTACAGTATTTTGGTAATTAACTCCTCTGCCACTAGAGGGCACTCACTACCAACACCCATAAATAGGTCACAGTACACAAATAAGATCTGGGTCAAAATGTGATACGATTAACCTATATTACAGATGCGTGGGTGTCTGTCAGATGAGGGCTATTAAAACCAAACAAAGCATATGACAGGAAATCTTTTGATAAATATTTAAAATATAACATGTAATGATGACAGAAAATTCAAATGAAAGCTAATTAATATTTTAAAAAAAATTTGGGGGCAGTTCCAAAATTATTTGATATTCATGAAGTCTGCCTTAAAAAAACGCATTTGCACATAAGGTCTGGTTTGAGACCAACACAGCCGAAAATTTTCCAGGTGAATGTATATTTTCTTTGCCTTTAAATGAATATTACAGTATTTTTCTATTAGGAAAAAATAAGAAAGGATTAATTGAAACATTTTAACAATTTTTTAGTGAAGTTTGAAAGTAGCATGTTTAAATAGGATTATACAGTGGCTTCGAATTGGTGCACTGTGACCTTCAGCATTTGTCAGTGATTTGTGAAAATTGTGAAAATTGTCATGAAATGTATTTTTCTTGTATTTACAGAGTGGAATGAGGCAAATGGCAAAGAAATGTGCATTCTAAACTATTAGATGGGTCCAAACAAGGCTCTAATGATGGCCGAGACCCCATAATATAGACATATGGTTATGTGCCTGTCTATCCAGCTGGTGATCGAAATTTAAAGTGATACAAGGTAACTGACTTATGCCATATGTTAGTTATGATTTACCAGTAATCACATAAGTAGTTCATACATCTCACTTGTTTGATGGTCACAAAACAGCATAAACAAGGGAGATGCATTGACACTGAGTGAAAATGTCATTTTAGGCCGACTTGACCCTTCTGCCATGACAGAGTCAGATACAAATTAATGATTCTCTTACATTTTTCATGATTGCACTTTCATTTAGCCATCTTTCTCAATCCACAAATTTGAATTCATTCAGCTGAATGCATTTAAATACCTTTTTGGAAGCCCTTACACAGATTTGAACACTGACTGGGCATGGTGGCCGCATATCTGTTAAGCCCTATAAACACACCAAAATCTTGAAAATAAAGAAATCAAACACTTATTATGTGTAAGAAAGTCAAATTTAAATTTCAAAACACAAAATAAAACATAATTCATCACAATAAATTGAAAAATGGTGAAACGTAACCTTTTTTAAAAAAAAGATTTTTGTCCCAATAAGCAAAATGTACACATACGCGTCACCAAAATCTAAAATCTTGAATAAAAAAATAAATTTTGCATATGAATTCTTGAAAATTATGTTAAAGTGATGTCACATATAAGCTCTATTTGTAAATTTAAATAATATAGAATGAAAATGATTGATAATCATCAAAACGACACATTTACATTTCCAAATTTCACTGAATTTCACAAGTGATTTTCAGGTCGGCCACCCAAATAAGTCCAAAAAGTTATCAAATTTATGTCAAATAGGGTGATTAAAGGTTATAACATCATCATTGATGTATTTTGTACTCACTATTTTCAGGTCAAATAGATAGAGTACTGCCTGACAGCTTCACATGCCCAAAAACCAGTCCACTACATCCAGAGAAAAACAGCAATCTCAATATCCTGAAGGCCAAAACTTCAAAAACAGCCTTAATCACCCTTAAAGACACACCAAAAATTTCAAATTTGCACATGGGGTGCAGAACACACAGTAGTTTTAGATTTGGTTAGTATTTTTTCAGATCCTTTGGACTGCCACCTGGTTCAGGTCACAGTACACAAATAAGATCCGGGTCAAAATGTGATACGATTAACCTATATTACAGATGCGTGGGTGTCTGTCAGATGAGGGCTATTAAAACCAAACAAAGCATATGACAGGAAATCTTTTGATAAATATTTAAAATATAACATGTAATGATGACAGAAAATTCAAATGAAAGCTAATTAATATTTTAAAAAAAATTTGGGGGCAGTTCCAAAATTATTTGATATTCATGAAGTCTGCCTTAAAAAAACGCATTTGCACATAAGGTCTGGTTTGAGACCAACACAGCCGAAAATTTTCCAGGTGAATGTATATTTTCTTTGCCTTTAAATGAATATTACAGTATTTTTCTATTAGGAAAAAATAAGAAAGGATCAATTGAAACATTTTAACAATATTTTAGTGAAGTTTGAAAGTAGCATGTTTAAATAGGATTATACAGTGGCTTCGAATTGGTGCACTGTGACCTACCCTTAAACCCCAAACAACAACTAAGATGGCGGCCGGCTGTATGACCAATCATCCGGGCACCTGCAAAAACTTTCCTCTCCTCTTATGAGACTGTTATTAGTGTATACAATGTAGTTTTATTCGTAATATATGTTCACTTAAGTGGCAAGTCCCTTGATTACACTTGCGGGGAAGTGTGACTTGAAGAAATTAAATTTCTTATATAATGATGAAAAAAATAAATCTCTACTCTAATGATTAAAAAAATAAATCTCTACTCTAATGATTAAAAAAATATATATCCATACTATGTTTACCCAAAATATTTAAATCTCTACAATAACGACTGAAAACAGTTGACGTTAAAAGATATTGGCGTTGAAAAATATTTAAATTTCAACTATAATGATTTTATTCTCCTGCAACTGGTTCAGCTCAGAAATATTATATACTTTGTGGTTATACTCATTCTTTCAAGCTCTGTTAATTGTTCAAAAATAGATTTTTTATCAAACTAGCTTTGGTTTGTTTGGGGTTTTACATCACTTTAAACATTATTTCATTCATTTCGCGATGAGACCTACTTGTTGCCTCACTGAATTGTCATGACAATCCACCCAGACACGGATTTACAAGAACAATGGGTTGATCTTTTAGGCATGGCCTCAGCTCATATCGGAAACCTTATCATGAATTCAATCTCAACATGAACCCAAATCTTTGGATAACCACAGAGGAACTGGTGCTAATAACCTGGTGTTCCCACCAACTGCGCCCCGGCCTGTGGTCTATAACACTAGCATAAGGTATATCAGTTCATGAATAAAAATTATCATCACAAAATATTTTTTATCCCCCAACCCTACCTTCTCTTATGGAGTTGAAATCTAGACTTTTCTTGTTTTCTTGTTGCAGCGGGTCTGTACTAAGAGCTGTCACCTGGTGTAATTACCAATCATAGTAACAGCTTCTAAAGTATGATCTAGAGGGCACCACCAGTCCACTTCTACGTGTAATAATATAAGGTTACTAGTGATGAATAATGAACAGATTGTAAAATATCTGCTCCCCCGATTCATACAGTTTTATGTGATAGATGGCACCACACACATTTTCTGGAATAAGACAATCCTCGTCCAACCAATAGTAGGACAATCACGGAGCTCTCATTTAAACAGGATTTACTTAGTTGTTTACAGACTGGGGGGAGGGGGGGGGGGGGTACTTTCATAATTTTAATCCGTGGAGGCTGGGTTGGAATTGAAAAACCCACAACTTGATTTAGGGAAATATCTCCATTCGTGCCCTGATTTAGGACTGACTTAAATTTTGATATCCTGATTTAGGGATGATGCAAAGTTAAAATGATACCCTGACTTTGGGGTGATGCAATAACAAAATGATACCCTGTTTTGGGAGTTCTATGAAACATTCAGCTTAATTGCAATTAGTGGTGGGTATTATAACACAAAATTTTGGAGTGATATATACTTCTGAGGGGCCTGCAGATCACGGACCTGGATGTCAGTGTCACAGACTGGCGGACACCTCAATTGCATCAGTAAACATAGAATTGAAATATTATTTTGCAAACGTAGAGTATATGAAAATTAATAACTTTATGCACAAAAGAAAGATATGTTAGATGTTTGTGTTAAAATGTCTAAGTTTCAACTACCCGTTTCAGACAGTTGCCAGTCACTGTAGTCTACATTTAGGGCAACTTCAAAATGATGAGAAAATATAAATATAATTTTCAAAAAGGAAACTGTATACAAATTCTTTTAAAAAAACCTAGAGAGGGCCACTCTGACACTTGATACCATCCACTCACTCTCCATGCCATGGTGTCCATGCAGTGGACTAAAGCTCTCTTGAACCTTTCAGTATCATACATGAAAGAGGTGATGACCACATCACAGGGATGATTTCAGATAACTTTGTGTCCAAGCTTGATTGCCACCTTGGATGATCCTTGCCCTCCAAACTCTGACCTATATAAAGTTATGGGATGCAGCTAAACATGTTTAATCCTCAAGATGGCATTCTACACTCATTGTTGTCGGGAAGTATATAATGTGCTGATCATCTGGTACTTCATTCATTTCCATTCACCACACAGAAGTGATTTTATTTAGAACCATTCAAATGTCAACAATCCAACCAATTGTCTTGAGAACCCTTTTTAAATTAATGATTTAACACTGTTTTCTTACACTTGTACAGCAGTTTTAAAGTGGGATAAACATTTTAATGGACGTCTTGTTTTCAGTATAAAGTCATGTTATTTTATTTATTTTTTATTTTTTTGTATTTCTTTTCAAAAAAATAAATAATCTAAACATTCAAATAAGATCCCAACATGAAGATTTCATTTTTGTCTTCGTATCAAGTCAAAATATTTATATATTTTTTACCTTTAGAAAAACATTTCAATTCTGTATGACCTGATGTATATATTGATAAAATAAAATTTTGAATGAAGATTTCATCTTCAGCATGAAAGAAGAACTTGTCCCAACTGCACATTGAACCCCAGACCTTTGGCATGGGAGACAGATATCTTAAAGGGAAACTTTCACTTCTCTGATACATTTCTGTAGTTTGTAAGAGAATTATAATGCACAATGATCTGTGGGCTCTGTTATTATGACCGCTCAAGGGAAACATGATTTTTGGGAGAAAAGTAGCTCTTTTAAATGCACGTGCTGGAAAAAAAGAATGACGTCATCGTGGGGCAATTACCTACTTACATAACTAATTGATAACTGCAGAATAGTTATGTTGGATAGAACATAAACAATGTGACATTTTGGTGTAAACAGCATGACAATCGGACCATTATTAGCAAAGTTTTGCGAAAATTGAAAATGATTGCAGCACGTGCAATAAATCCCCCACGATGACGTCATAGGCACAAATTGCAATAGATGATCATAATGTATGGGGGTTGCAAAATTAGTTTTAAATGTTGATTTGTGTTTCCATGGTTACTGATATAATTATTTTCAATGAATTTCAATGTATTTTCACATATATGATCATTTAATAATGTATATTATATAATTTATTTCACGAGAAAGAATTTCTTAAAATATTGTGATCAGAGATATATTGTCATAAGATAAACAGATACATTTTGTGATGAGGAAACATATCTTGTGATCAGCAAACAGATATATTTTTGATTACACAAACATATATATTGTAATCAGGCAAACAAAAATCTTGTGATCAGGCAAACACAAATCTTGTCATCTACAGAACAAAAACGATAGGGGTGAATAGTCACAATTAGAATAGTCACAATTAGCAACTATTTGCAAGCTATTTGCCAGAAGGAATAAGGAAGTCAACAATATACAAACTAATCATTTATTGATAGCACCAATTATGAGATAATTTACCAGATCACATCAACCAAAAAGGCCACCACAAGCATTATTTTATGTTTTATGTATATATCTTTTATATGTATATATATATATATATATATAATATATATATATATATATATATATATATATATATATATATATATATATATATATATATATATATATATTATTTTGTGCCCAAAGTTGTTTATGTTTAAATATAATGATGCAGTTATATTAAAGAGAAACATTAGACTGCTTGGCCTAAGTGTTGCCTTGTTCCCTATCATAATCCCGTTTATTTTATCATTATGAAAATGGGTAGAGTATGTGTTGAGATGTGTACATTTGGATTATGTGGTCCCTTCACATATGATTGTAAACCATATATCTACAAAGCAGGTCATCTGCCATTTGTAGTGTATATGTATCACCCATTCATGGTTTGCTTTCACAAAGTACATCTTCTGGATATTTTGCCTGCTAGTATGGGTCTACTTTATATTCCTCTTCACACCTGCAAATAACATCAAAAACATAGATGAAATCTAAACACAAATAATAAGACGAAATAGATTGAAAACACAAATAAAATAAAAATACAAATAAAATGAAGAACATAATATAAAACAAAGATCACTAAGAAGATCAAGAACACTAAGAAGATCAAGAACACTAAGAAGATCAAGAACACCAAGAAGATCAAGAACACCAAGAAGATCAAGGACACTAAGAAGATCAAGAACACCAAGAAGATCAAGAACACCAAGAAGATCAAGAACACCAAGAAGATCAAGAACACTAAGGAGATCAAGAACACTAAGAAGATCAAGAACACAAGAACACCAAGAAGATCAAGAACACTAAGGAGATCAAGAACACTAAGAAGATCAAGAACACAAGAACACCAAGAAGATCAAGAACACTAAGGAGATCAAGAACACTAAGAAGATCAAGAACACTAAGAAGATCAAGAACACTAAGAAGAACACTAAGAAGATCAAGAACACTAAGAAGATCAAGAACACTAAGGAGATCAAGAACACTAAGGAGATCAAGAACACTAAGAAGATCAAGAACACTAAGAAGATCAAGAACACTAAGGAGATCAAGAACACTAAGGAGATCAAGAACACCAAGAAGATCAAGAACACTAAGGAGATCAAGAACACTAAGAAGATCAAGAACACTAAGAAGATCAAAAACACTAAGAAGAACACTAAGAAGATCAAGAACACTAAGAAGATCAAGAACACTAAGAAGAACACTAAGAAGATCAAGAACACTAAGGAGATCAAGAACACTAAGGAGATCAAGAACACTAAGAAGATCAAGAACACTAAGGAGATCAAGAACACTAAGGAGATCAAGAACACTAAGAAG
The DNA here is from genome assembly GCA_949316495.1 of Amphiduros pacificus. Lineage (NCBI taxonomy): Eukaryota > Metazoa > Annelida > Polychaeta > Phyllodocida > Hesionidae > Amphiduros > Amphiduros pacificus. The sequence goes on along the minus strand of OX439011.1, from coordinate 38,966,207 downwards.
ATCAAGAACACTAAGAAGATCAAGAACACTAAGAAGAACACTAAGAAGATCAAGAACACTAAGGAGATCAAGAACACTAAGGAGATCAAGAACACTAAGGAGATCAAGGACACTAAGAAGATCAAGAACACTAAGAAGATCAAGAACACTAAGAAGAACACTAAGAAGATCAAGAACACTAAGAAGATCAAGAACACTAAGAAGATCAAGAACACTAAGGAGATCAAGAACACTAAGAAGATCAAGAACACTAAGAAGAACACTAAGAAGATCAAGAACACCAAGAAGAGAGGAATAACATAAAAAAATAATATGCAAAACACAAATAGATTTTGGCATTTGTTTGTCTGAAATGATATGACCTAAGTTGATCTTTTAAAACCATAACATTTTACAATATATTCTAACTTCCTGGTGATTCTCTACATAACTCTATCAGTATAGCATCCACTCCTTCATGCTTGGTCACCATGGTAACCTACCGCATTCAGCATCAATATTCAACCCTTTATTTGCTCCTTTAAGAGTATACAATTACTTTTCCACTTCTTGACTTTAAAACATCCAAACCACAAAATTATATTTCAAATGAACATAACGGTCACATTGGGGTTTTTTATGACTCACCTTACAGTCCTACCACATGCGTCGCTTATTGTCTCTAGGTTTCCCTTTTCCTTTTCGTTTTCTTCCTCTGCCTGGTCCTTCTTCACGTTTCCTCTGAAGTATGGCATCCTCCAGGTTGTCCAGGTCCACTAGTCTCTCATACCTATCATTGAACTGGCTCCTGTCATAAATCTCCTTTTCAAGGTCATCTCTTAAACGCTTGGCACGATTCTCCTCTTCCAAACCATCAAAGGTACTCTTCTGGGGAGAGCCGTTCACTTCCGCTTCCCGTCTGTAATCTTCAAGTTCTAATTCAAAGGCCCTTCTCATTAGATCTTCATTGAAGGCCTCCCTCGCCGCCTCCCGAGAGAGCAACAGTCTATCCACCTCATTACCTGCATCTCTTGTGTCCCAATCATTTTCTGCATTTCTTGTGTCCCAATCATTTTCTGCATCTCTTGTGTCCCATTCATTGTCTGCATCTCTTGTGTCCCAATCATTTTCTGCATTTCTTGTGTCCCAATCATTTTCTGCATCTCTTGTGTCCCAATCATTTTTCGCGGTCTCTGCATCCCGGGTTGACCATTCACTGTCCAACGATTCATCTTCGTCCCTGACTCTGCGGTCACCATGGTAACTGTTGGCACCCTCAGATTCCCTAACCCTGGGTTCCTCGCCATCTGCGATGTCTCTTGTCTGCCATGTGAAACTGTGACCTCTCTTGGACAGCCCGGGGTTGGCAAGGCAACAGCCTGCAACCATCACCACCCCTAGCACCGTCAGTGACATACTTCCCAGCGGCATCGTTACACCATATGTCTCCCATCAACAACCTCTGGTGGCATTTTATATAAAACATATGTCAGGGAGGGACCGCTCATTTATTATCATATGTCAGGGAGGGACTGCTCATTTATTACCGCATGGGTCAGGTCAAGTACATATTTTTTGTCAAAACCCTTGATAATTTTTTGTGACACATTCCAGAATTATATTTCGCTTCAAATATATTTAAGGTCTTTTTTCTTCGATTGGTGTTTGCATTATTTCATAATTAACATATGATTAATTGACAAAACTTTAACAGTCATTTTTTTAAAAACAAAACTAAAAGTGTCATTTATAATATTTCATGTTATCATCAAGTTGCAAAAGTTCCCACGTTTAGTATTGATTAATAACATCAAGTTAGGTAATTAATTCCATGTCAAGATGATCTCTGGAAATTTTCCATGATCCTGGAATTAAGGATCTAGATATGGAACCGGACAATCAGAAGGATGTACGTCTGTTATATATCATTTAATGTCACATCATGCACAAATTGAAAATATATATCTCAGATTGCTTGGTAATGAGCGGCATATTAAACATACATGTCCTTGTTAATCGTGATACAGTTATTGTCAAGATTTTACCCAAATATTGTGTCTTTATAGTGTTGTAGATCCAGAGGCCAATTATATACACATGAAAACTGATGCGTTCATATCCACATAGTTTGGCCACATATCAAAAATATTGTATAAATCATTCTATCCATTCACATTGGCATAGCAATTATAGCCAGAACATATCAAAAATATTGTATAAATCATTTTATTCATTCTTATGGCCAAAACATGCCTAAGACACATACAATAGACAACTCACAGCTGTGTTTTTAATGTTTCTTATGTAATGTTTCAGCATTTATGATGCATAAATATAAATCTAAATATATCCATGTTTCAAAGTTGGAATCCATGACATTATTTTGGTCAACTATTCAATTTCCACGTACCACGAAGCACATAGAAAATTCACTTTTAACGTTATTTACCAGATACCAATCCATTTCCTTTTTAATATATAAAATAGTTTAGTGGTTTCACCTCGCTATCCCTTTCAGAAGAAGCCTCAGGATCTTATAAATCTTGGTTTGGTGCATAGCTTCTTACTTCATTACCAAAGATCGGCCATGGCGTCGGGGTCAAATAACATACAGGTATATAAGCACCATCAAAACATAACCGAAAATATAAATCCCCAACCTGATTATAATAATAATAATAATAATAATAACGATTTATATAGCGCTATATCAGACCAAGTCTGCTCTAAGCGCTTAAATTATATCGTTGATCAATAGTTTATCTTGAAAACGAATTATCTTGAATATCGTGAAAATAAAAACGTAATGGACTGTGAAGATAACTTTGACATGAACTGTACTGAGATCCTTTGACCTATTGACCTAATAAGTCAAATTTATGTTTGTTCAGCACGTAGTAATACAGAACTCATGTTGGCTACATCATTAATCAGTCTGCACAAAACAAAACTGATAATCCTTTTGCCCATTTAATATCTCACATAGAACTTGATTATCAACAACCTAACCTCATTAACTACGTCACACACCAACTATTATCATTTCTCAATAATACTGTGGATGCTTAGGTTGTATTGAATTCAGATCTTAAAAAGATTTCCATACACCAAAATAAACATTTTAAAAAGATAAACAAAAGTAACTTCTACTTCCCTACCTGAACGTAATGATTCTTTATTTTTTTCTATTTAAATTATGTTTTGCTGTATTTTATGTTTGGTTTGTTGTCTTCTGTTCTATTTGATTTAATTGTGTTTCCTTACTTCCTTTTGCTTGTTTAATTCTTGCTGAACATGAGGCTAGAAGTGTTCAACATGTCAGCATATATTCTTTATTCCAATTAAGATTCATCTCAGGCATTAGGCTTGGTTACAAAAACAAACCAGAGTGTGAGAGCCATCAGTCATGGAGCGAGATATGTGAGAGCCATCAGTCATGGAGGGAGATATGTGAGAGCCATCAGTCATGGAGCGAGATATGTGAGAGCCATCAGTCATGGAGGGATATATGTGAGAGCCATCAGTCATGGAGCGAGATATGTGAGAGCCATCAGTCATGGAGGGAGCGAGATATGTGAGAGCCATCAGTCATGGAGGGAGCGAGATATGTGAGAGCCATCAGTCATGGAGGGAGATATGTGAGAGCCATCAGTCATGGAGCGAGATATGTGAGAGCCATCAGTCATGGAGCGAGATATGTGAGAGCCATCAGTCATGGAGGGAGATATGTGAGAGCCATCAGTCATGGAGGGAGATATGTGAGAGCCATCAGTCATGGAGGGATATATGTGAGAGCCATCAGTCATGGAGGGAGCCATCAGTCATGGAGGGAGATATGTGAGAGCCATCAGTCATGGAGCGAGATATGTGAGAGCCATCAGTCATGGAGCGAGATATGTGAGAGCCATCAGTCATGGAGGGAGATATGTGAGAGCCATCAGTCATGGAGGGATATATGTGAGAGCCATCAGTCATGGAGCGAGATATGTGAGAGCCATCAGTCATGGAGGGAGATATGTGAGAGCCATCAGTCATGGAGGGAGCGAGATATGTGAGAGCCATCAGTCATGGAGCGAGATATGTGAGAGTCGTCAGTCATGGAGGGATATATGTGAGAGCCATCAGTCATGGAGGGAGATATGTGAGAGCCATCAGTCATGGAGCGAGATATGTGAGAGCCATCAGTCATGGAGGGAGATATGTGAGAGCCATCAGTCATGGAGGGAGCCATCAGTCATGGAGCGAGATATGTGAGAGCCATCAGTCATGGAGCGAGATATGTGAGAGCCATCAGTCATGGAGCGAGATATGTGAGAGCCATCAGTCATGGAGCGAGATATGTGAGAGTCGTCAGTCATGGAGGGATATATGTGAGAGCCATCAGTCATGGAGGGAGATATGTGAGAGCCATCAGTCATGGAGGGAGCCATCAGTCATGGAGCGAGATATGTGAGAGCCATCAGTCATGGAGGGATATATGTGAGAGCCATCAGTCATGGAGCGAGATATGTGAGAGCCATCAGTCATGGAGCGAGATATGTGAGAGCCATATGCATCAGTCATGGAGGGATATATGTGAGAGCCATCAGTCATGGAGGGATATATGTGAGAGCCATCAGTCATGGAGATATATATGTGAGAGCCATCAGTCATGGAGCGAGATATGTGAGAGCCATCAGTCATGGAGCGAGATATGTGAGAGCCATCAGTCATGGAGGGAGATATGTGAGAGCCATCAGTCATGGAGGGAGCCATCAGTCATGGAGGGAGATATGTGAGAGCCATCAGTCATGGAGCGAGATATGTGAGAGCCATCAGTCATGGAGCGAGATATGTGAGAGCCATCAGTCATGGAGGGAGATATGTGAGAGCCATCAGTCATGGAGCGAGATATGTGAGAGCCATCAGTCATGGACCGAGATATGTGAGAGCCATCAGTCATGGAGCGAGATATGTGAGAGCCATCAGTCATGGAGCGAGATATGTGAGAGCCATCAGTCATGGAGGGATATATGTGAGAACCATCAGTCATGGAGGGAGCCATCAGTCATGGAGGGAGATATGTGAGAGCCATCAGTCTTGGAGCGAGATATGTGAGAGCCATCAGTCATGGAGGGATATATGTGAGAGCCATCAGTCAGGGAGGGAGACATGTGAGAGCCATCAGTCATGGAGCGAGATATGTGAGAGCCATCAGTCATGGAGCGAGATATGTGAGAGCCATCAGTCATGGAGCGAGATATGTAAGAGCCATCAGTCATGGAGCGAGATATGTGAGAGCCATCAGTCATGGAGCGAGATATGTGAGAGCCATCAGTCATGGAGGGAGATATGTGAGAGCCATCAGTCATGGAGATATATATGTGAGAGCCATCAGTCATGGAGCGAGATATGTGAGAGCCATCAGTCATGGAGCGAGATATGTGAGAGCCATCAGTCATGGAGCGAGATATGTGAGAGCCATCAGTCATGGAGGGATATATGTGAGAGCCATCAGTCATGGAGGGAGATATGTGAGAGCCATCAGTCATGGAGCGAGATATGTGAGAGCCATCAGTCATGGAGCGAGATATGTGAGAACCATCAGTCATGGAGCGAGATATGTGAGAGCCATCAGTCATGGAGCGAGATATGTGAGAGCCATCAGTCATGGAGGGAGATATGTGAGAGCCATCAGTCATGGAGCGAGATTTGAAACTTTATACTGTATGATGTGCTGCTATGACACTAGATACATATTTACCTTTCATCCATTTGGGGACAAAATTTGCTTTAAAACAAACACCGGAAGAATTTTAAATATTACTGATTCATTGCCACTCATTTTTTACAAATATATATAGGTTTTCCTATTTGATTTATAACGATTTATTTTTACTATTAAGTTCATTTGGTAAATATCCTCATTGAATGTCATTCATAAAATACATATTGATTGTCTAGAATCACATTTAATCTCGACACATGGTTTTAATTAAATTAGACAGGAACTTGTCCAACAGAGGGCGCATGAACATCAAAGCACACTGTGACCTATACACTTAATCAGGAATTATCAAATCCTAGAGATCAAGAAAAAAGGATGTTAACCTAAACTATCTCCTATATTATCGTTAAGTTTTAGGTCAACTGAAATGCAATATAATTAACTGCATCTGCTTTAAGTAATATCATAATAATTAACTTATTTCTTTATAATCTAGGTATAAATATATTGTAGTTTGCAAAGTATTTATCTAATATAGTGTTTGAAAAAACTGTGAGGTACAGAAATGGTGGCAGCACATAAATGCCCCCTGGTGGTGCGTACAGAAATGCCCCTTGGTAGTGCGTACATAAATGCCCCCTGGTAGTCCGTACAGAAATGCCCTAATAATGTCAGTGTCACAATGTTGCCACTTTATTCATATAATAGATATATCATCGCCAAGAAAAAATCACAATAATAATAATAATAATAATAATAATAATAATAATAATAATAATAATAATAATAATAATAATAATAATAATAATAATAATAATAATAATACTACTAATACTAATACTAATACTAATAATAATAATAATAATAATAATAATAATAATAATAATAATAATAATAATAATAATAATAATAATAATAATAATAATAATAATAATAATAATAATAATAATAATAATAATAATAATAATAATAATAATAATAATAATAATAATAATAATAATAATAATAATAAATTTATATAGCGCTATTCCAGACCAGGTCTGCTCATGGCGCTAGTTAAGTATGAAAAAAAAAAAAAAAAAAAAAAAAAAAAAAAATATGTGAAGATTAATATACAATTTGCTTTCCAATATAATATCTTCAAATGTCCTCCTTCATATTTCATTTTTTGTGGATGTCCTATGGTAGATATAATGAGAGAGTAATCGTAAAGACCATAAGCTTTATCGCAGTTTGTTAGAGCACAAGCGTATTAGCCTCAACCCATCTGTGATAATGGGTTCAATTCAGAACCATGCCGAGATTGCATTTACGTTACATTTTCATATTTGGGATAAAACCCGTGCCTAAAGGATTATGAAATAACTGGAATCGGGTTAAAAGTGATGTAAAAATATCAAGAAAAAAAAATATCAATAGTAATTGTAAAATAAATGTTGTGAAAGAAACAACATGAGTCTAGATAAGTTCTCAATATATATGCCTGATAAAATATATCCGTTTTTGACAGGATATATATCCTTTTGCATAACCATGTCTCAAAAGGGTATACTGATACAAATTTGTTGACACCTTTTGAAAAAAACGTCAAATATCAAATATCAAAAGAACTTCACGCTCGTATAAAAAGGCACGTTATTTGCACTAACTACTGCATTCCTCATTGGCATAGTATCAAGGGCCATGGGGCTTCATCATACAATTTTTCACATGAGCTGGGGCCCATGCAATAAGACAAATAAACATTGTACTGACCATCCTTCTTCATAACAATCTTTATCAGATAGTGGTTTAGGTTTTGCGTTTCCTGTTTTGTTTTTTACATATAACATTCCAACCGGGTAGATAAATAAATCTAATATAATGCAAGATAAAATAGTACCTAATAAATGAATGTATGTTAAAAGTCAGGAAACACATGTCAAGTAAAAGCAAAAGGTGAGCTAAACTCAGCTACAAATTTGGCCAATTAATGAATAGTTGACTCTATCATTGTACAGTAATGAATAGTTGACTCTATCATTGTACAGTAATGAATAGTTGACTCCATCATTGTACATTAATGAATAGTTGACTCCATCATTGTACAGTAATGAATAGTTGACTCTATCATTGTACAGTAATGAATAGTTGACTCTATCATTGTACAGTAATGAATAGTTGACTCTATCATTGTACAGTAATGAATAGTTGACTCTATCATTGTACAGGATAGTTGACTCTATCATTGTACAGGATAGTTGACTCTATCATTGTACAGGATAGTTGACTCTATCATTGTACAGGATAGTTGACTCTATCATTGTACAGGATCGTTGACTCTATCATTGTACATTAATGAATAGTTGACTCTATCATTGTACAGTAATGAATAGTTGACTCTATCATTGTACAGGATAGTTGACTCTATCATTGTACAGGATAGTTGACTCTATCATTGTACAGGATAGTTGACTCTATCATTGTACAGGATCGTTGACTCTATCATTGTACATTAATGAATAGTTGACTCTATCATTGTACAGTAATGAATAGTTGACTCTATCATTGTACAGGATAGTTGACTCTATCATTGTACAGGATAGTTGACTCTATCATTGTACAGGATAGTTGACTCTATCATTGTACATTAATGAATAGTTGACTCTATCATTGTACAGTAATGAATAGTTGACTCTATCATTGTACAGTAATGAATAGTTGACTCTATCATTGTACAGCATCTGGCCTAAGGTAAAACAACACATTTGTTTTGTTTATGTATTGTTGCCATGGCACCAACAATATGACGTCATGGGAACCATTGAGAGGCACAGAAGAATGACGTGGAGTTGTACAACGACAAGCACAGGTTACAACTGAACAACAGTCAGTGAGAATAACTGTCAAATAGGTTTAAAATCAGGTAATTGTTTATTTGGGAAATTTTTAAGTGGGGGGGGGGGGGGGGGTTACTTTCACAGAACTCCAAAAACGTGGTATCATTTTCTTATTTGCATCACCCCAAAGTCAGGGTATCATTTTAACTTTGCATCATCCCTAAATCAGGATATCAAAATTTTAGTCAGTCCGAAATCAGGGTCCCAAATCAGGTTCTGGTTTTTCAATTCCAACCCAGCCTCTGTAGGTTAAAATTATGAAAGTACCCCCCCCTTCACCCCCCCCCCCACCCTACCTCTAAGAGCTGTAGACAAAAAGGTTCATTAGTGAAGGTAACAGTCAAAGTACTCAATAGACATGTAGAATATTTATGCACGTAAAGCATATGATATCTCTTTTCTTGTCTTGTCACATGATAAGAATATTTTAAGTGGTAAATCTTTAGATTTCATACCTCTGATAAACATCTGATATTTATGAATTATTCTTAGTTGATATTTCCATATTTTTTACACTGAAAATTTATTAAAACAGTTTCAACAACAATGACCAGTAGTATTATCAATTGGTTGAACATTATTCACATTCAGTAATGTTGAGCTAAACTTTATGTGCCCTAATTGAAAAAAAATATGTTTTGAAAGCATTTGACACAATATTAAATCTGTTTTGTCCTGAAAATTATTTTGACTTCAGAATTTTGAGTTCTGGTTATATCTTATTTATGCATTGCAGTTGTATTTCAATGGCCATTTGAAATGTTTAGTTTGGTATTTTTTCAATGTCTGTCATTGCGTGTCAGCGGGTGCCCTACAACATCATATATAAGTATTTATATACAAATAGACAAAGGAATTTTGAATAAAAATAGAAATTCTTCTTTTGACCATAACTTTATGATAAAGAATAGTTCAGTCCCTTGTTGGATCTGAAAGATCTCAATAGTCAGGGGCAAGTTTGTCAAACTCAACTGGGAGGCTGGCTGTCCTCCCAAGCACAGGGAAAAAGTAAACACAAGCTTTGTACACATTAACACACTTTTTAAAAGCTATATTTATGCAATTTATTCCATTCATTATTGCCATATCCTATATTAACAATGAAAAGCTATACATCGAGTAGTACATTAATGTCACCACACACATGTTTAATATTGGTGTATGTATGTATATATATATATATATATATATATATATATATATATATATATATATATATATATATATATATATATATATATATATATATATATATATATATATATATTATACATTTACCAATATTAAACATAATGTGAATAGATCCCTATCACATATTAGGTTGATGATGCAGAAGTAAGTTAAAAAAAAAATCAACATATTTACAATATTCAGCATTGAAAGCTGGCAAATGTTCTATAAATTCCTTTTGTCTCAGTATTTTAGAATACTGATGAGCAATTTAGAGAGTACAACTATATTTGAAAGAGTACTCCTGCGCTTCAAAGAGTTCTAGTACATTTCATAGTAACAGTGTACCTTAAATAATACGAGGGCACTTCAGAGAGTTACAGTGTACTTTGACGAGGATTGACACTGTGGAAAGTATTTAGTACACTTTGGAAAGTACCAGTGTACTGTGAAGAATACTAGTTTTAAGAATACTAGTTTAGTGCACTATATAAATACTACTAGTGTACTTTGAGGAATACTCATATATGTTCTTCCTTCATTGGCATTAGATTATTGTCTGAAGTACAGTTTTAGCTTGGACGTAAATAGTGCAAAGTAAAGAGTACCAGTGCACTTTAAGGCATACATGCGCACTTTGGAGAGTACTCGTGCACTTGTACTCATGCACCTCAAAGAGTGTTTGTGCACTTTAGAAAGAACTGGTGCTCTTCTTTCCATTTTTCCCTTTTCCATTGGCATTGGACAGTTGTTTGAAGTAGATTGGGGGGCTGCCCTTACTCGTGCTCGCAGTGGATAGTTGTTTGAAGTACACGGGAGGACTACCCTTGCTAGTACTCGCAGAGGATAGCTGCCGCACATAAATGTTTGTGGCGTTTGTCGTGCTTATCGTCGAGCGGGAGAAAGAGCGTGATCGGGTGCTGCCACGCCTCAATTCTCGGTCGTTGATGAAAATGTTTCTCACTGCTCTCCTGAACTTTGGGCCACTGATGCAGTAGAGGAGAAAATTGATGGCAGAGTTGGTGCAGATCAGCATGACAGCCACAGCTGCATAAAGTTCCCATTTGAAGTATTCTTGGTCTGTGAGGTCACTCCTGGAATACGCCTTTTCTCTGAGTGTGTAGATGATGCTAGCAGGTAAGGAGCAAGCCAAGTACACTACAGACACAGTCATCAAGATGCACGTCATATTAGACAGGTTCTGGTTGGGAGTCTTGGTGTTCATTGAAGTCTTCCTGGTGTGACTTGCTCTCACCACTAAGTAAACAATACCAACATTGCACAAGAATATGGTGGTGAATGGCACAATGGAATGCTTAAACATCTCAATATAGGGCCACGTGTTGTTGTTAAAGGCCTCCATATCAGGGTTCATGCCACATATCATGGGGTAAGTCTGGTTGGGGTTTTCAAGATGTACTTCCAGATCTTCTTGCATAACATGCATCATAGGTACAGTAATGTTCATCAACAGGGACACCAGCAACAGCAGAGTAAGTATAAACTTTGCCCTCCTCTTTGTGAACTTGTGTTTGTTCCAATGGGGTCTGCTCACACCCAGGAATCTCTCTATGGCGATAGTTGAGAGGATCCAGCCGGAAAGGTCCTTGGACCAGTAGAGCATATAGGGGTGAAACCTGCAGAAGAATGAGCAGGAATCACCTATGTGTACGCCGAACTGTGCCTTAATCCAGTACCTGGATAGAGCGGTGATCAGCAGGAGAGAGTCAAACACAGCCAGAGCCCTGAAGAATATACTGGACACGGACTGACATATGGGTTTCTTGCTGAAGACGATGAAGGAGAGAATGTTACCACAGACCCCAAGAATCAACATTGGCAAAGGCAGATATTTATAAATGTTATGCGTCACCTCAGCCTGCCAGTAATCTTCTCCAAAATCATCATAATAGTCTCCGCCGTAATAATCCCCACTGGCGTAATCTCCACTGGCGTAATCTCCACTGGCGTAATCTCCACTGGGATTATCTCCACTGGGAAAATATCCGCTGCTCAAACTTATTGTTTGGTTGACATCAGGTGGTTCAAAATCTAACCCATTAAATGAGATATTTCTGTTCATATCCATTGCGCTAAAATTGCTTGCAATGCCATTGTCCAGTTGACCGCTGTTATCCAGAGTGTCTGGTATATATGGCACTGTGATGTTATCCATGATCTGTGTATCAAACAATACAAAAGAAAGAGTCTAAATCAGCCAATTAAACCTTAATGTATCCATTATAACATCCTTATTAAACACAACTATATCATATGATATCTTTCTTTAACTGTGATTTCATTATTATTTCTTGCCACAGAGACTGATTTGTCATGAAATAATTAATACTCACCCAATGTTTATAAGAATTAGAAATGTAAATGATTTGAATCCTGGAATAGTTCAGTTAACAAGGATGTATGCCTGATTCCATGCTATTTTATTGCTACGTCCTATTTGAAGAAACTACTCTGTGATATATCACACCCATTACACACATGTCAGGACGCTGGTATTCATAATGACGTGGGTATCAGTCAACTTCAAAATCATATTTATCTCTTTGTTTGAATAAACGACTTGTTAGGCTTTGTCAGCACATTCTGGGCTTTGTCAGCAATTTATAGGCTTCGTCAGCATTATTAGAGGCTTTGTCAGCAATTTATAGGCTTTGTCAACACTATTAGAGGCTTTGTCAGCAATTTATAGGCTTTGTCAGCAAATTTAGGCTTTGTCAGCACATTTAGAGGCTTTGTCAGCAATTTTAGGCTATGTCAGCACTATTAGAGGCTTTGTCAGCAATTTTTAGGCTTTGTCAGCACTGTTAAGGCTTTGTCAGTACCTCTTAGACTTTTTCAGCACTGTTTAGACTTAATCAGCACTGTTTAGGCTTTGTCAATACCTTTTAGGCTTTGTCAGCACTGTTGACTTTGTCAGCACTGTTGACTTTGTCAGCACTGTTGACTTTGTCAGCACCGTTGACTTTGTCAGCACTGTTATGTCTTAGTCAGCACAGTTTAGGCTTTCTCAGTACTGTTTAGGCTTTGTCAGCACTGTTGACTTAGTCCGTACTATTTAGGCTTCGTTAGCGCTGTTTAGGCTTATACCTCAGTCACATTTGCGCCGATTTCAGTAAAGATGCCCGGCCGATGGGTATTTTTTACAAAATCGGCAGGCATTTCAGATTGCCGTGCGGGCACCGGGAGATCATCGGCCACAATTGGGCATCTTTAAGACGTCGGGCGGGTCATCGGGAACTTTTAGCTGGAACATAAAAGTTGCCGGCGTTTCCCCGATGTCTTATCAGCAAATATCATCTTAAAGTGCACGGCAGGGTCCCGGCAGTGTCCCGCAGGGACATCGGCAGATTATCTTAGGGCTGCCGGTGGCATCGTGCGGTGAAAATAGGATTATATTTATTTAATGTATTCATAGACCATCGTCAGATGATCGCACGGGCTCCCTGCGATATATCATAGACGTCTTTAAGATGTCTTTCAGACGTCTGTCAAATGAGACAAACGTCTTTAGGATGTCTTTCAGACGTCTGTCAATGATTCAGACGTCTTTAAGATATCCTGCAGACGTCTGTGTCATTCAGTCTTGCACGTGCCGTGCGGTGCCCTTTAATAATGTGACCACAGCTACGGCATATCTGAGATTGTTGCTGATAAACTCCCCGGCGCCCGGCAGACTGTGAAGTCGGCCGATTGTTACTGCCCGGCCGGCGCCCGGTGCAAATGTGACTGAGGCATAAGTCAGATCAAATAACAGTGGTCGGCGGTATTATGCACTATTATTCGGTGAGTGGCTCTTTTGTATTGTCACACAGATATGATACAGCACAATATGTTGAAGGTTTTGAATATTCCCCAGACCTGGTGTCAACAGTAGTTTGCAAAATTGATGATTGATTTAATTTCCATGGAAACTGGCAATACTATTATATTTTTCTTCTCGAAGATCAACAAGGAATTTGTTTGTTTTGGCCTTAAGGATTATGGAAATTATTATGAATGTCATTGGATGCCTATATTTGGAGAGGGATCGGTTCGAAATTTCTCATTAAAACATAGAAGTAACTTGTATCTTAACCTCGAATTCTGCATTTTTGTGAAATTTGTCGAATGTATTTTCACAAAGCTGCACATTTATGAGAATGAATTTAGGCCACTAAAATTATATGTCCTGTTCTTTTTTTTGTTTCCCCTTCCTACTATGTATTCATTTCGTGTTCTCCTTCAGTGACGTTATCGTCTTCTAAAATCAATTATCCTTGTCACTGTAAAAGTGTGAACAATATATTTATGGAAACCTGTATACAAACCATATATATCCAATTGTCCCGGCCTGTAGTTCATTTTGATATAAGTTGCTATAGCTGCCTGATAATATAGGTTACGTGACTTCTTCCTGATATTTAGACTTAGATATGTCTTCAGCTTTTTATCCAATGTTTGCCTGATTTGTACTTTGACTTTTGAGTGTTGATGATTATGATATGTTTAAACACCTCATTCATGTGAGCTTACCTTCTTGGAAATGTGGGTTTAACCTGTAATGATATTTGACAAATGATAAAGTATATTTTTATCATTGAAAAAAAGTATCATGAATGCACCATCTAAACTGGCCTGAACGTCAAACTTTGAAGTTCTGATATGTCACCTGAATGTAGAAACTGTGTCTGACTTTAGATTGAATTGTCATTGTCGCTGACTGTATTTGGAGCTATCACTGACTGTATTTGGAGCTGTCACTGACTTATTTGGAGCTGTCACTGATAGTATTTGGAGCTGTCACTGACTGTATTTGGAGCTCTCGCTGACTGTATTTGGAGCTATCACTGACTGTATTTGGAGCTGTCACTGACTGTATTTGGAGCTGTCACTGATAGTATTTGGAGCTATCACTGACTGTATTTGGAGCTGTCACTGACTGTATTTGGAGCTGTCACTGATAGTATTTGGAGCTGTCACTGATAGTATTTGGAGCTGTCACTGACTATCTTTGGAGCTGTCACTGACTGTATTTGGAGCTATCACTGACTGTATTTGGAGCTGTCACTGACTGTATTTGGAGCTGTCACTGATAGTATTTGGAGCTGTCACTGATAGTATTTTGAGCTGTCACTGACTATATTTGGAGCTGTCACTGACTATATTTTGAGCTGTCACTGACTGTATTTGGAGCTGTCACTGACTGTATATGGAGCTGTCACTGATAGTATTTGGAGCTGTCACTGACTATATTTGGAGTTGTCAATGACTGTATTTGGCTTTGTCAATGACTATATTTGTTTTATATTTTCGGGAATCAATTATTTAAAAAACAATTATTTTATGTGATCCAGCCCTTTCGTGATAATTGATGTGTACGCTGCATATCACTAGAGGTAAGAAAGCAGAAAAGAGAATTCCTGTCTCCACAACTCTTATGTAGTACACAAGCTATTTGGAAATGCTGCATGACTGAAGTGGGCATTACTTCCAAGGATGTCAATTATTCCAAGATTGTGCAGCACTCTTGAAGATTTATATGAAAGGGGAATGCATCAAGTATAGGAATATATCAAATATAAAAATGCACTACAATCATTGTAATCGTGAAATACCTTACTTTCTTAGGCTTATAAGTCCCAGTTCCTATATGGTGATCCAAAGGTTGTGGGTTCAATTCTTAACCGTGCCTGCATTTAATTCATAAATGATACAATTTCTCACGTGAGTTAAGGCCCGTGCCTGAATGGTTAACCCGTTGGCCTTGTAAAGCTAGGTGGGTTGTCATGTCTGGGACCTGTGGCATGACCTTTAATTGAGGTAACTCTGTATTTGCTAAGAATAGGTCTCGTCATGGAATGACTGATCTCATGCTGAAATTGATGTAAACGCCCCTAACACATCCAACACACAAACTTATATATTGGGAGTACATACAATATGTGAGTCATTTAGATTTTTGGTTTGGATGTTGATCATTTGGCATTGTTGGGGTAAGATAGATTTTAGCCTCGTATTAACAGCCAGGCAATTAGAATCGATGTTATTGCCCGGATTTGGTTCCCTGGATTTCAACCTATGTGACGTCAATCCATCCATCCCATTGGATACTCGATTTTAACGCCATAAATACATTTCTCAAACATCTATAAACATTTATGACATTATTAACTAAGCAATAGGACAAACAATATGTAATAAACCGCTTGAATCCACGATAAAAGCTTTGGTCTACGGCATGGGTGCGGACATGCAGGTCGGGCTATCTGCTAAAACAACTCGAGGAGTAGTCAAGGAGTAGTCAAGGAATAGTCAAGGAGTAGTCAAGGGGTAGTCAAGGGGTAGTCAAGGGGTAGTCAAGTAGTCAAGGAGTAGTCAAGGAGTAGTCAAGGAGTAGTAGTATTATGCCAGCATTGTGATATTGATTTGTTCGTATCAACGACCATTTTGACTATATTAGGTCAGATGGAAGCCTGTCACCGGGACTCAATGTTCTACCCTTTTCGAAGAGTGACTTCAATGCCACCCTTTCATCTGATTGTGTAGTATGATTTTGAAGTTGCGTTCATTTGTCTTGCTGATATTTCTACATTCAAAATTACTATATTTTGTACAACTCATTATTAAAACCAAGATAAAGAGGTACAAAACAGAGGGATTATTGGGACTTATATCAATGTTCTTCACATGATCATTATAAACTAGACCAATTCATTCCAAACTAATTTATTCCAATATAACCTATACTCATCTATTTTTCTATTGTTACCAAATCTATTCTCATCTATTTTTCTATTGTTACCAAATCAATTCCATTTTGAACTTTTCTGATTTTTATCAAATCTATTATATTCTAATCTATTTTAATCTAATACTAGTGGCCAATCGTATATAATATATTCTTATCTAATCTATTTTTATCTAATCTATTCTTACCTAATCTTATGCAATCTAATCTATGCCAATCTAATCTGTTCTGATCTTAATAGATATATTATTTTCTCATCTGTTTAATCTAATACCAATGGCCAATCTTGCTTTTGTGAAGCTTCACCGGAACACTGAGAGTACTTCCGGTTGTACATACAACCAAGGTTTACATTGTACGTTATTGACGACTTCAAATCCTCATAATATGAAACCCCCCTTCTCACATAGGAGAAGCGATTTAATTAAGGGTATTATGTCTGCACTACATATTTTTTCACACCAACTCAAAGATAAACTTCGAGAATTATTATAATAGCTATATATTATTAGCACATTCCAAAGAAACCATAATCATATGAAAGGTAAACACAGCGCCAATATGTTAAATGATAGAAATGGTTGAAAATCAAAAATTGAATTAAAATAACATCACAAGACATTCTTCAGAATTGAAAGAAATCTTGGAACCAGCTCATTCTCTTAAATCTATCCAGATTGATGTGTCACTGAGACGCTGGAAAAAGGTACATCCTCAAGAACAACTGACTTGATAACATGGTCTTTATGAAATGGTCTTTATAACATATATGTAGTGTTTGTTAATTAAGATAGTTACATTGATGGTGAGCACATACAAGTTAATATATAATATATACATTCCGATCATCAATTACATAATATATCATGAAGAAAGCTGTAAATTAACCTTTATCACCGAATATTCACTGTAAATAAGCCCATTCACTTAAATCAAATACCACTTCTCGTGATTGTGATATAAAGAGTATATGACTGTGATATAAAGAGTATATGACTGTGATATAAAGAGTATATGACTGTGATATAAAGAGTATATGACAGAGTATATGACAGGAAGTATATTATATATTCAAATAACTATACCCATATCCTCATACAGTAAGAATAATATAACATACTATCAGATGACACAAGTGAATGATTGAAAGCAAAGATGTTGGTATCATATAAATGTATGCATGGGGATGGAAAGGAATGATTATGTGAAACAAATGAACGCTTGTTTGATACAAATACGTGCTTGTATCATACAAATGAATGCTAACATGTATGTATGTATTTATTTCTAACCCCCAAAATGAAGAGCATATACATCATACAATAAAACAAAACATTATATAAACATTAGAATCAGACTAGAGATCAGGTAGTACAAACTTTTACACTCACTTTACACGTTAGAAAGTTTCATATAATAAAATCATAATGATGCAAATTACATTATGATTTCCCTCTTTGTTTCATACATTGTACTTGTATGATACAAACGTATATTTTTTTTTAATATGTTTATTGGCTTTTTACATTATAAAAAAGAAGATATGTACACATGTAAAATGATGTAGGATGACAGATAGAAAAGATGATAAGGAGATTTATGATTGATATGAAGATGTTGAACCCATGTTGGTATGGAGAGTTGGTGAGAAGTGACTGTGCAGTTTATATTTCATTGTAAATAGCTTGCCATTTTTTTTCTCAAAAATATGAAATGTACCATTCATATATTTGTATCATACAAATGAATGCTTACATAATACAAATGTTACTTGTATCATACAAATGTTAGTTGTTTGAAACCGATGTTTATGTGATACAACTGTACGCTCATATGAAAAAAAAAATTGTGAAATGGTGTTTTAACGACCCTTTCAGCAACTATGGCCATATCAGGTCGACTTTCGAGACTTTTAACCAGTGTGAAAGTTACACTGCCGGCAGTGGGAATCGAACCCACCACCTCCCGCCCTCCACTTATATAACCATTAAAGGCACAGATCCTACACTCTACCAACTGTGCTAGTGGGGCCGGTTTTTACGCTCATATGACACATATGTATGTCTGAATGGTACATATGTATGTCTGAATGGTACAAATGTTTGGCTGAATGGTACAAATGTATGTCTGAATGGTACATATGTATGTCTGAATGGTACAAATGTATGTCTGAATGGTACAAATGTATGCTCTAATGATACAGATGAATGCTGGTATGACACAAATGTATGCCTTTACGATTTAAATACATTCATTCTAAAATACAATTATAAGTACAGAATAGACCAGGGATGAATATACAATATTATATTAAAATACAATTATAAGTACAGAATAGACTAGGGATATAACCAAATGTGTCAGTTAATGCTGACATGGCACATACAAGTCTCATCCACAGGGATTTCAGCATTTATGTCATAGTTTGTGATCACTCCTTGTCAAGATATGACAGTGTTTTCTTGTTGTAACCAACATGTGTTCCGCTTACTTTGTGAAAATGAATCAACATCCTGCAACAAATGAACATTTCCATTAATATGTATTACAGGATATGGCCATTGTGATTAAATACTAAATTATTTTAAACAATTTATATTTTAAACATTAATAGATTTAGTGTGAGTATTCAGATAACAATTAAAAAAATGTTAGAATATATGTAATTTAAAAATAAAATATTTTACAAACTTCTACATCAAACAGTTTGCATTAAACAAGAACAAATTCTGAAATTGTGTCTAACCTTTCTGGGGAAATTCCAAGATCTTTCTCTATTTGGCTGCAGATGACTTCTGAATATTTCTCATTTTGATCGGCAGATATTCCCTCCACACTGAAGAGTTCACAAAGGGCGGCCGGACCTGGTTCCATGCTGAAGACTATCCTCTGGTCCGGGACGACCCAAATCACCAACCTCTGAAAAGCATATATGTCTTTATTTTTTCACTTTCGTCTGTTTTGCATTCAATGCTGGATGCTTGAAGTTTCAAATATTTTTAAGTAAGTTTATGGAGCGTAAGTCATTGAACGAAAGTCTATAGAATGTAGGTCTATGGAGTGTAAGTCTATAAAGTGTAAGTCAATGGAGTGTAAGTCTATAAAGTGTAAGTCAATGGAGTGTAAGTCAATGGAGTGTAAGTCAATGAAGTGTAAGTCAATGGAGTGTAAGTCAATGGAGTGTAAGTCTATGGAGTGCAAGTCTATGGAGTGTAAGTCAATGGAGTGTAAGTCAATGGAGTGTAAGTCAATGGAGTGTAAATCAATGGAGTGTAAGTCAATGGAGTGAAGGTCTATGGAGTGTAAGTCAATGGAGTGTAAGTCAATGGAGTGTAAGTCAATTGAGTGTAAGTCAATGGAGTGTAAATCAATGGAGTGTAAGTCAATGGAGTGTAAGTCAATGGAGTGTAAGTCAATGGAGTGTAAGTCAATGGAGTGTAAGTCAATGGAGTGTAAGTCAATGGAGTGTTAGTCAATGGAGTGTAAGTCTATGGAGTGTAAGTCTATGGAGTGTAAGTCTATGGAGTGTGAGTCAATGGAGAGTAAGTCTATGTAGTGTAGGTCAATGGAGTGTAAGTCAATGGAGTGTAAGTCAATGGAGTGTAAGTCTATGTAGTGTAAGTCAATGGAGTGTAAGTCTATGTATTGTAAGTCAATGGAGTGTAAGCCAATGGAGTGTAAGTCAATGGAGTGTAAGTCAATGGAGTGTAAGTCTATGGAGTGTAAGTCAATGGAGTGTAAGTCAATGAAGTGTAAGTCAATGGAGTGTAAGTCAATGAAGTGTAAGTCAATGGAGTGAAGGTCTATGGAGTGTAAGTCTATGGAGAGTAAGTCTATGGAGTGTAAGTCAATGGAGTGTAAGTCAATGAAGTGTAAGTCAATGGAGTGTAAGTCAATGAAGTGTAAGTCAATGGAGTGTAAGTCAATGAAGTGTAAGTCAATGGAGTGAAGGTCTATGGAGTGTAAGTCAATGGAGTGTAAGTCAATGGAGTGTAAGTCTATGGAGTGTGAGTCAATGGAGAGTAAGTCTATGTAGTGAAGGTCTATGGAGTGTAAGTCAATGGAGTGTAAGTCAATGGAGTGTAAGTCTATGTAGTGTAAGTCAATGGAGTGTAAGTCTATGTATTGTAAGTCAATGGAGTGTAAGCCAATGGAGTGTAAGTCAATGGAGTGTAAGTCAATGGAGTGTAAGTCTATGGAGAGTAAGTCTATGGAGTGTAAGTCAATGGAGTGTAAGTCAATGAAGTGTAAGTCAATGGAGTGTAAGTCAATGAAGTGTAAGTCAATGGAGTGAAGGTCTATGGAGTGTAAGTCAATGGAGTGTAAGTCAATGGAGTGTAAGTCAATGGAGTGTAAGTCAATGGAGTGTAAGTCAAAGGAGTGTTAGTCAATGGAGAGTAAGTCTATGGAGTGTAAGTCAATGGAGTGTAAGTCTATGGAGTGTAAGTCAATGGAGTGTAAGTCAATGGAGTGTAAGTCAATGAAGTATAAGTCTATGGAGTGTAAGTCAATGGAGTGTAAGTCTATGGAGTGTAAGTCAATGGAGTGTAAGTCAATGGAGTGTAAGTCAAAGGAGTGTTAGTCAATGGAGTGTAAGTCAATGGAGTGTAAGTCAAAGGAGTGTTAGTCAATGGAGAGTAAGTCAATGGAGTGTAAGTCAATGGAGTGTAAGTCAATGGAGTGTGAGTCAATGGAGTGTAAGTCAATGGAGTGTAAGTCAATGGAGTGTAAGTCTATGGAGTGTAAGTCAATGGAGTGTAAGTCAATGGAGTGTAAGTCAATGGAGTGTGAGTCAATGGAGTGTAAGTCAATGGAGTGTAAGTCAATGGAGTGTAAGTCTATGGAGTGTAAGTCAATGGAGTGTAAGTCAATGGAGTGTAAGTCAAAGGAGTGTTAGTCAATGGAGAGTAAGTCTATGGAGTGTAAGTCAATGGAGTGTAAGTCTATGGAGTGTAAGTCAATGGAGTGTAAGTCAATGGAGTGTAAGTCAATGGAGTGTAAGTCAATGGAGTGTAAGTCTATGGAGTGTAAGTCAATGGAGTGTAAGTCAATGGAGTGTAAGTCAATGAAGTATAAGTCTATGGAGTGTAAGTCAATGGAGTGTAAGTCAGTGGAGTGTAAGTCAATGAGGTGTAAGTCTATGAGGTGTAAGTCTATGAGGTGTAAGTCTATGTAGTGTAAGTCAATGGAGTGTATGTCAATGGAGTGTTAGTCTATGTAGTGTAAGTCAATGGAGTGTAAGTCAATGGAGTGTAAGTCAAAGGAGTGTTAGTCAAGGGAGTGTAAGTCAATGGAGTGTAAGTCTATGGAGTGTAAGTCAATGGAGTGTAAGTCAATGGAGTGTAAGTCAATGGAGTGTAAGTCAATGGAGTGTAAGTCTATGGAGTGTAAGTCAATGGAGTGTAAGTCAATGGAGTGTAAGTCAATGGAGTGTAAGTCAATGGAGTGTAAGTCAATGAAGTGTAAGTCAATGGAGTGTAAGTCAATGGAGTGTAAGTCAATGGAGTGTAAGTCAATGGAGTGTAAGTCAATGGAGTGTAAGTCAATGAAGTGTAAGTCAATGAAGTGTAAGTCTATGGAGTGTAAGTCTATGGAGCGCAAGTCATTGAACAAAAGTCTATGGAATGTAGGTCTATGGAGCGTAAGTCTATAAAGTGTAAGTCCATCGAGTGTAGGTCTATGGAGCATAAGTCTATGATCGTGAGTCTATGGAGTGCAATTCTGTGATGAGTCAGTCTTTTCGGTTGATTTGGTAATTATATAAGGACGAAATATGTGTATTTTATTGATCTTACACCTTAAAACTAATGTTTTCATCATTTTATTGTGAATTCTAGAAACAAGAATGAGTGCATCACACCAGATTATACCTTTTCAAGACCAACAGAACCCCCATTTCAAACTCCAATCATTCAATTCTATTCAATCATTCAATTCTATGGATTCCCTTGTATTTTTAAGTGAAATCTTCTCGAAATGATGACTGCAATTGAACCACGGTCTGCACTTTTAAGCCAGAAAAACTTTTCTTATTACTTCCGGTAATAAACATCAGGCCATCAGGGATGAAGGTGTCATGGCTGCCATAAAAACATGTCTGAATTATTTGTAGTTGTCAAGAGGTTGTGAATTTTGATTTAAAAACGTAACACAGCATGTTATATTTTTTCCCATAAAACTGTCAACAAATATATTATAATCTTCAAACCTGTGTCATATAAATGATCAAGTGTGATTAATTTGTTACTTAATAAAATAGCTGGATTTTATCACAGATGTGGAGGCACAACACCTTTCCTAATCACAGTTTGAAATGACCAGGTGACCTTCATAGAAATGTGTACAATGACATTGAATGCATATTGTTTTGGATTTATTTAACCGCATTTTCTGTTGTCATGTAAAATAATTTATAATTTGCTTCTGATTGGCTGGTACTACTATAATCCTATTAACAAGATGGTTGCCACCAGCAAAATACAATCATAAGTTGAGAAAATTTGACCATAGTAAAAATATCAAGTCTATATCTCATAATTTTCTTTTCATGTTTATGTTTTCATAATGATGAAATTTGACTTGCTTGTCTATAATTTGTGACGGTTTCCTTCCCCTTTAATAGTTTCCAATCATGAACATGCACTCATTCCTCTACTTCTATTACCCTCCATAGCAGGACCCTATCATATCAGTCCCTGCTGCAAAAGCTATAAATATGCGCACAGAATCGAGCGCAAGCCATTAGTATTCAGAATGATCTGGCTGTCAACTCCTTGGGGAAGGAATATAAAAGGATTTGCTTTGTACTGGCAGTTGTACTGATTAGTCAGTATATGTGCCAGACACCTTGTTACAGTTTATGACCTAATATTGATCAATTCAGATCTGATGATATTTTTGTGAGCAAGGCAATTATTTATGACTCGGGGATTTCCAAAGATTAGATGAGATCAAAAACAGGGAAATGACTGCAGGTAGTAATTAAATACAACCTGTGAAATGCAGAGTACTCAAATTGACAAAAATAAAAAAATATTAACTTAATGGTAAAGGATAATAATTCATACCTCTTTGGGCATGCCAAGAAGTGGACCGAGTATGTCTCCTAGGTTCTGGGCGAAGCTGTCTGGAATAGAGCCAGCAGGCAGGGTGCAGTTCACTGTGAACACGGGCATCTTATATCATCTGATTATATCAGTTATCCTGAAATTACAACTCCTGAGGTGTTCCCTGCCTTATCCTGAAAGGGCCAACCTTGAAGTGTTCTTCAGTTAGAGTGACCTACTTATTGGACACCCTTGAATATATAGGTCAGGATTATGCTAATCAGGATATCATGCAATAGACAATGGGTGAGATTAAACAGTTGGGGCCAAACATCGATCTGGCCACGCATCAGCGTGAGAAAACAACTTCTAAATTCATTGGCCAAGTGGACTTGAAAAAACTATTTATCTGATATTTAATTGATTAATGTGCACCAAACCAATGTTTGATTGGTTCAACTCAATCTTCGAAGATTAACTCTCACAGTAATAACCTATGTCACCATCATTATGTACCCTTACTATTTCTATTACCGTTTTGGAACTTCAATAAACTGGTCTGTGCATGTTTTTTTTTTCTTAAAACAGATAATTTCAGTTCCATTTTGCCGGTTGATTTTGGAGTGAGTCATCGTGCATGCAATTTGCGTGGCATCGTCTGTCATGCTCAATCCAGTCACGCACACCCCACGCATCACGATATATTGTTATGTGGTAACCTCATTTTATCACGTCCTTGCGTGAACAAATAGAGGTTTGGATTCGACTGTGAAAGTATTGTTGTCAAACATGTGATTGGCACCAGTAACTGAGAACATGGTATCATGTCAACAGTTCCTTTACGCAGACAGGGAAGTTGTAAGGTTATCATCTGACCCAATAAACACGCAGGCTGACCGCTTGATTCTGGAATCAAAGAGGAACACAGAAAAGTATCAACTTTGAGAGAAAAGTCTTTGGTATTGAACCAGCGCGAGAGGTAAAAAGTTGAAAAGGGCATACTGGAAAATGCATCCACACCGATTGTGTTCATGTGAGATACTGGTACCCATGCTGTGAAAACAATGAATGAATGAATGATTGCTTTACGGCACATCAACACAATGAAGTCATTCAGTGCCAAATGTGAAAACAATTTCATTGTAAAAACATGGCGAAATGTGCCTAAAATGCCTTCTCATCTTGCCTTATATCCTATGCTTATCTTGCTGAAAGTGAAATTCACATAAAAATACAGATTAGTGTCAGAAAAGGACATCATTCCGTGCAAATTAAACACCCTGAAACTAAGTAAGAGAATCACGTTTTACACCTTTTATCCTAGTTTAACAATTTGTTACAAGTTTAATATGATCAGCACAAAATCCTGCCATCCGTGGTAATGCCCAACACCTTTCAAAGAATGTCAAGAATGCTGACTTGCTACCTTTCATTGTAACTTATGCACTGCTACTAGTTGTCTCCCAGCCTGGACCAATTTATAACTATTTTGCTTCTTCTTGATTGTGCATCTTATCAATGCATTTTTTTAGATTATACCACTAAACGTATTCATAATATAGTCCGGAAATGTATTGGGAAAGGTGCAGGGAAAGGTTCACAGGAATCATTCTTCACTGTTGAACAGTTTCTTTGTTTATATTATCTTATTTGTGTGTTAAAGCCTTTATCCTGTATGATGATGCCTAACATTGTAATAAATATCCTTTATAAAAATAAGATATTTAGGATATTTAGATAACAAATCTTATGAAATCTCTATTCAAAGAAGTGAAATGTTATGAACAGAGCCCCAACCTGAATTCCTGATTCCTGAATTCCGGATTCCTGAATGATGGAAAATGTTTCAGAAATAAGACCATTTCTGAAGTTATAATCTTTTTTATGTTGAATTCGGGAATTCTAAGGCATTGTTTAAGAAAGAGACCTAATCTGAAATAGTCATTTGGCATTGTGTTGGGTTGATCTCCTGTTTCATGGAGAATTTTTCAGGAAAGAGAACTAAAATGGGGGATTTCTCATGTTTAGTTTTAATTAACTTGGAATCCTCGTGTGAATACCAATTACTGATAAGGATTTGAGGGATTTGTTGGAGGTAAATATTAATCATAATTAATTATCATTAATCCCAACCCTGGATATATGGAGAAAATTATATTGATAAGAATGCACCATATCAGGATGTAGATAGTTTTGTGATCATTATATGATAACTCAAATGGGATAAATATGATGTTAATACCAAATTATTTTTTATCTTGTTCATCCCTTTGAGATAAGAATCTATAAAAGTCTTAGAAGTTCATTGCAAATTAGGAAGATGTTCTAAGTAAATGAAATTAAAGTTGGATTAATCCCCCTTTTGGTTTTGCATGATGCCTCCCCATAATTATATTACATGGTATATGGTACTAATGAGACACACATCCTGTTACAACCCGTGTGTTTCCTAATTTCTGATAACAGATTGTGTTTCCAGGACTATTGACATAAAATGTGCAATCAGAACATATCCATTGATCAGTTAAGCACTAAATGTTAGTAATGATTTGTCATCATTTATTTGCTGAAGGATAAATGGTAAGCAATACTTTAATTCTTATTGGATATAAATATTTTGACATAAATGTGAAAGTGTGCCCTTAATGCAATTTTTACAATTTTACAAAATCAAATCGGTAAATCTATCAGAATTGATAATTAAAATATTCATTTGAAAGAAAAATACTTTTTTATGGGCTACCAAATATACAATTTTAATTGTGAGAAACCGTTCAAATGTTAATTTAAAAAAGATTTTTATTTTACTTTGCAGGATGGATGACAACAGTCTGAAAGCTGTATTGAATACATACACTTGAATATTCACAGTCTAATAAAATGTTTATTAATAAAACCATGCAGTAAGATATGATATGTGAGAGACAAGATAAGACAAAATAATCATTGCTTATTATCACCATATTATGATGGAGCCCAGTAGTACCACCCAAGATGCAAGAGATTTGGCCAACATGACCTACACTGGCCCTCCTACTGACAGATGGACCTCAACTTACTCTGAAAACAACACTCTTCTCACATCAGATTATTTCAGGAATAGTAGTACAGCATTTGGCTTTGATATCAACACTAGCAGTGGATTTGGTTCTGTCAATAGCTACCATAATGAAGGAGGTTCAGGATATAGTGGCCACGGGGACTATAATGACGATCCCAGTGGGTATCCCAGTGGGTATTCCAGTGGGTATTCCAGTGGGTATTCCAGTGGGTACAGTGGAGATTATTATGACTATTACTATGATGACTACGAGGATGATTTCTGGGAGAGCAAAATGACCACTAACATTTACAAGTATCTGCCTTTGCCGCTCCTAATACTTGGGGTCTGCGGTAACATTCTCTCCTTTATCGTCTTCAGCAAGAAACCCATCAGCCAATCAGTGTCCAGTATATTCTTCAGGGCTCTGGCTGTATTTGATTCCCTCCTGCTGATTACAGCACTGCCCAGATATTGGGTGAGGGCCCAGTTTGCGATACATCTGGACGATAAGAGCAGTGTTCTATGTACTTTCCAGCCTTATGTTTTGTACTGGTCTAAGGATCTGTCTGGCTGGGTTCTGTCTATTATCGCCATAGAGAGAATCCTGGGAGTCAGTAAACCTCATTGGAACAAGCAGAAGTTCACCGTACCGCGAGCCAGGTTCATCCTATTTCTGGTGATATTTGTGTGTCTCTTCACAAACATCACAATTCCATTATCACATAAAATGGTAGAGGATCCTGACGCTTTCCAGGGAGACAACCAGTCTGATATTGCACCAGAAATGATTTGTATCATGAACCCTAAATATGATTATTTTAACCAGTATGCCTGGCCCTATATAGAACTGTTTAAACACTCATTCATGCCATTCACGATCATCTTCTTGTGCAATGTTGGGATTGTTTTTTTGGTTGTGAGAGCAAGCCGGAAGAGGAAGGTGTCCCTGAACACCAAGCAATCTAACAGCAACCTGCAGAGCATGACCTGCATCCTGATGACTGTCTCAGTTGTATACCTGTCCTGCTCACTACCAGCTGGTGTTATCTTTGCACTCAGAGAGAAGGTTTATGCCAGGGAGCATCTGTTATCAGAGCAGACCCATGCTAAGTGGGGTCTATACCACGCCATAGCAGTGATGCTCATCTGCACGAACTCTGCAGTCAATTTCATGTTGTACTGCATCAGTGGGCCAAAGTTTCGGAGAGCGGTGAAAAATATTTTCATAAATGACCGAGAGCTGCGAAGAGGAAGCACAAGATCGCGATCCTTTTCTCGTTCGACGATAAGCACCACGAACGCATCTAATATATATGTGCGGCAGATCTCCTCCACCAGTACAAGTAAAGCTAGTATATTTGGAACAGGCCCTTCAGCTTTCTACAGACAGATCTCTACCAACAGTACATGCACGAGCCCTGTCTAAGCCACGGACAGTGGTAAAATTGGCTAGAGCCCAAACGTATTAGCACCACTTGTTGACCAATGGTTGTGGGTTCTGTTCCCGGCCATGCCGAGATTTCATTCATTTTATTTCAAGGTATAATAAAAGATTCATATGTTTTCATTGGAATACCCTTTTCAACTTTTTAGTTCCCTTAATTTTACTGACCTGTGATTCATCTCGGGAATCAGGTATATTCGCTTTAGAAAAACACATCATAGTTTGAATATAACACTCCAGCATAAAGCGGAAAATATATATACTTGACAATCATATTAAAACTTTATGTATGACGTATGAAAAGGTCAATTATTGATTTTGTACCTTTATGACTCACAAAGAAAAAGTGAGCTAGTTACAATGATGTCATTAGTGAAACTCCATATATTTCAAACAGATGCATGATGATTACATATTAAATACATTTTATTTGTGAATGATTCTACTTTACATAACAAGTTTTGACGTGTAGATCTTAAGCAAATCTCTGACGTCATGTAAGATGATTTCAAAGACGATTTTTTGGTCAGCCTCATGGCATGTGACTCAGGTTTTTAATAATTTTGTATTTGATAACAATCAGTGTTATCCACTGAGCAAATAAATGGAAGGTTTAATTCATATTTTATCAAATTATTTCAGTTTATTCAATGTTCTGATATTTAAACATTCAAACACCTCAATACTACTGTAGTCCAGTAGATGGCGTGATCAGACTCTCACGTGATCAGACTCTCGCGAGATTAGGTCACAAGACAAATATATCATATTGTAATTTTATACCTCAGCTATGTCAGACATACTGACTATTTTTGCTATTTATCTATGACTGCAGGTATATCAACACATGCATAATACAAAATACAAACAACCAAACGAATCTTATTTACGCTTTTCATATCTCACTTTGTCCAGCCATGGACAAACTTAATTAAACAGATATACATATAATCAACATATAATTAGACATGTATTTTGTGACATGGCAACAGCATAGTCTCATTGGAATGGAGAACTTTTACATGAAGACGTTTGGGCCTCGGAAAGGGATATTTCTTACTGATAAGATATTTAGCCAGAAAGATCATCAGACTTAGAGGTCAATGAATCATAGACACGTAGGTATAAGCCACTCTTATAAGCTATCCATGAAAGTGCTTTAATGATGAGTAAATGCAATTATATAACCAAATATGCTCATATGTGGACTGTATGGAATGGTAACAAATCTGGGATAACCTCCTGATTATGTCATAGCACTCTAAGTTTTATACAAAACAAAACATGATCTATCATTTGTGTACATTCCACATCTTTTTGTACTTGTCTGTAATGTTAATAGTGAGGTAATGAATGACGTGTAAGGTAGGCTGATAAATTAGATGGGATTTCAATCCAATACACATACATGTTTACACTGCATAACATATTGAAAGAAGACATTTCTTTTATAATTATTCATTTATATATTTAATGATTCCCATAAGTTTAAAAACATATAATGCAACAAAGTTTCTATTTTTGTTTAAATAATTGGTTACATATTTTCCGTTGCTATGTCATAAATCTTGTTCGCTATCGACTTTATAGAGTCGGATATATACAGTGAAGATACCATTATATATTTATTCTCATTGCATCCTATTTCTGCACGCCCCTGTAATTCTTTAAGCTGGTGTATGCTTACACTGTTTTGATTGAAAATAATTAAAGAAGTGATTTTGTTTGTTTAATTATATTACTTAAAGGTCTTTAATTATATTACTTAAAGGTCAATATAATTTGATTTAACAAAAAATAGGTCCAAGGTCACATCACTTCCTAATAAAGTACAGTCAACCCTCATTTATCCGACACTCTCCTTCACACAAAATTATGTCGGATTAATGGAATTGTCGTTATTTTGAAACTGGTTAAACTGATATACAGATGGACAGACATCTGAGACTAGGCAATGGGTAGAACTATGGTATATTTAATGTGTAACACATGTCATACTAGATATCAATGAAAATAATACAGAATTATTCAATATCTGTACAACTTTTCTTAACATTATCAACAAAAAGACATAAAAAGAAAGCATCTTAAATCTCTCATTAATGGAGATGTTTCTGCACTATATGGAATTCAAAGTAAAGACTGATTTTTCAAAGGGCTTTGTACACCTTCTTTTAGCAAGTTTGTCCCCATACAGAATCATAGCAGAGGTGACATGAGTAAATCTAGCATTGACAAGAGCTCAGCCTTAATGATACTTTTCTATTATTCTACATGTTACAAGATCTCATATTTGAAGTGGTGAATAGGGAAGATGATTTAATCCTTTGGCTTTTAACAACAGCTTGTGTGTTGTGAAAATTTCCAGATGAGAGGAGGGGTTGGGATAGTCCTTGATGGACCAAGTGCAATCAACACCCACATCTTTGGACATGTTTCCTTTTGGCAGGTGACAGATAATTGACTATCAGCTTATAGGCCAGTGTTTCTGAACAATAGAGTGAGACTGCCCTTGCTGGCTCAACAATCAGCAAATGTTTACCTTTCTTTAATGTTGGATAAATGGGTCCAATAACAATAGATTATGCAGTATTTGTATACAAAAAGGAATGTTGGTGTCTGAAACTGAAATTGTCGGATTACTGAGTACAAATATAGAGGAAAACAATTGGTCGCAAATAGAATTTGGTCGAAAAGTGAAATGTTGGATTATTGAAATGTCGGAAAGTGACTTAAAAGTAAACTTAAATTTAAAGTAAACTAACAAGCACAAGGTAAACCTACAAACACAAAGTAAACCTACAAGCACAAGGTAAACCTACAAACACAAGGTAAACTAACAAACACAAGGTAAACCTACAAGCACAAGGTAAACCTACAAGCACAAGGTATACCTACAAGCACAGGGTAAACTTCCAAGCACAAGCTAAAATTTCAAACACATGAACTACTCACCTTCCGTCCTGATATAACAGAAATATAGCAGAGATACATTGCTCTACCATCTGTACTGCTCAGGCCGGTGATAAAGCAAATGGTTATTAGTAGATGGAATTGACATAGTAGACCCAAATTTAATGAGCTCCCCTTAAAGATTTGAGCTGAGGCCTTGTGGTCTTTGTTAATATGTGTCTGGGTGGCTTGTTATGCCAAGGAATGCAGCCATCGGAAGAAAATTAGAGTTATTATAATGCATGCCAGAGATTTATGCCAGTGATATGCTAGAAATAAGAAAACTGACACTCTGCAATAATAACGATTAAACCGTTATTTTGTTAAAATATTGTCAGTTGTAAAAAATATCACATAAGTTTATGCCAGTGGTATGTTAGAGATAAGAAAAATGGCAGTCTGCAACAATAATGATTCAAACATTATTTTGTTAAAACTTTGTCAGTTATAAAACAAATATCACACAAATTTAACTTTAGTTCAACCCGGACCGTTGATTGCTTTCTGAAATGATATGTTCCATATGGACTCGTTTATTAGTAGGATGTAGTATAGAATCCGGAAACATATCCTGAACCCAGACACTTTATACAAATATATGTGATTGCTGTGTAATTATTCAATTTGAATTTCAAGCTTGTTTGTTATTATAATGATTATGATTTAAATCTGATACTTGATACCAATTTAACCAATGCCATCATTCAATATATCCTATCATGTCATGATTTTTCTTTGAAAAATTGAATAAAAAATGGCCATTTGTCCTAATTTTATCAGGATGCACTTGGATGAAAATTACAGGAAAGATCATTTAACTGGCCCAATATAAGAAGCAAACAAATGCTCTCCTCATAATTGAAAGAGACGGTGACCAAACACAAGCAAGAAAAAATGGCACATAAATATATATGCATTTTAGTCATATTGCTGATATCAATATATGCAATAGACTCTTTATTGCAGGATGAAAGAGCTGGAAACCTTGAGGAAATGTTCAAAACAAGAGATTTGGGTCAAAAAAAGGTAAGAAATTGTGCACAATATGTTTAGCCCCTATTAAACGGACGGGAAGGACGACAACTTCTTGTTCTGGTTTAATGACGTCATTTTGTGACGTCATTCCATTGGACAGCAAAAAGTGGAGATTCATACATTAACCCCTAAAGGACTCGCCTCTCTAAATTTTGTTGATTTGCAGGACTAACCAATTTTTTTCTGAACTAGTGTATCTAGATATACTAAATTGATGAAATTTATAACCATGGTTACAAGTATGCTCAACATGCTCAATGAAGTACTGGGGTCAAAAGTTCATGATCCAAGCTGTCCGAGGCTGATGTCATTATCATGATTTCATTGTAACAAAGTTGCAGCCCAAGAGAATGTTACAAAATGACGTCATTGAGCCAGAACAATGGGGACGTTAACGTCCCTCCCGTCCATTACCGGTGGTGGACGTTGCCGTCCTTCCCGTCCGTTAGGGGTTAAAGGGAAACTTTCACTTCTCTGAAACATTTTTGAAGTATGATGGAGAATTATAACGAACATTGATCTGTGGCTCTGTTAGTAAGACCACACAAGGGAAACATGTTTTTTGGGAGAAAAATAGCTCTTTTAAATGCACGTGCTAGAAAAAAAAGAATGACGTCATCGTGCGGCAATTACCTACTTACATAAATAATTAGTATACAAACAACAATGCAGCCAAAATACCGGTGTCACGATTTTCGGTCTTAAAATGGACGCATTATAGAATGGATATGTGCATCAGAAAGAATATGAAAAATGTGTTATTTTGGTGTAAAAACCATGTCAATCGGACTAGTATTAACAAAGTTATGACTAAATTTATGAAAATTGAAGATCATTGCAGCTTGAGTTGCACGTGCATTAAATCCCGCACGATGACGTCATTGCCACTAATGGCAATAAATGATCATATTCTATAGGGGTTGCAAGATTAGTTTTATATGTGGGTTTGTGTTTCCATGGTTACTGATATCTTTTTTGGGTCTGTGAATTTTAATGTATTTATGCATATATGATCATTTAATCATGTAATTTCTAAAATTTATTTTACTAAAAACTATCTCTTTAAAGAGATACTTTCTAGTGAAATACATTTCATAAATTATACGATTAAATGATCATAAATACATAAATACATTGAAATTCAGAGACCAAAAAAATATTGCGGTAACCATGGCAACACAAACCAATAATTAAAATTAATCTTGCAACCCCCATAAATCATGATCATTTATTGCAATTTGGGCCTATGACGTCATCGTGCGGGATTTAATGCACGTGCAAATCAAGCTGCAATGATCTTCAATTGTCATAAATCTAGTCATAACTTTGTTAATACTAGTCCGATTGACTTGTTTTTTACACCAAAATGTCACATTTTTCATGTTCTTTCCGTCGCACATAACCATTATATAGTGCGTCATTTCTAAGGCCGAAAATTGTGACACCCCTATTTTGGTTGCATTGTTGTTTGTTTACTAATTATTTATGTAAGTAGGTAATTGCCGCACGATGACGTCATTCTTTTTTTTCTGGCACGTGCATTTAAAAGAGCTATTTTTCTCCCAAAAAACATGTTTCCCTTGTGCGGTCATACTAATAGAACCACAGATCAATGTGCGTTATAATTCTCCATCATACTACAAAAATGTTTCAGAGAAGTGAAAGTTTCCCTTTAAGCACGACATTATTAATAACCTTTGAGTAGAGCTAACGACCATAGGATTCGCGCAACCATAGGATTGGCTGATAATTATGAAATTGTCTTGTATACAAAAAACAAATGGAACAATGTAATTTTTGACACAGAAAAGTTTATATGAATGGTAAAAAAGAATTGTTGTGAAAATTGCACCAAGTGACCTCTCTTGCGTCACAATACGCACGTGCCAAAGTATCAGTTTGTCACAAAAACAGCTTGTTGGATCAAAATTTAGCTTGTGGGATCTTCTCATCAAATATGCAAGTTTAATTCTCGATATGTTAATTTTCGTCTTTCAGCATTGAAGAGAGTTCAGTGCGCGAAGTCTATGGTTGTTCATGTTGTTTGCGCAAAGACGTGACTCTGACTTGTAAATCTTGTTAGAATACAAGATACGCACATCGCTTTATAAAATAAAATAATGTCAAGTGTCACTGATGGATATACCCCACTATAGAACATATATAATCAACTGTCCATGTTTTGTCGGATAATATAATGATTGACAAAGACCAAAATGCGCGAAATTGACGGTTGTTAGCCCTAATTAAGGTAATAACTGAGGGAAAACTATTCTGTAAAAGCACACACTAAAACAATGATTTATTAATATATAATTATATATTGATTTTTTTGCTTCCAAATGCACTTTATCTTAATTACTAAAGGAAAACTATTTTGTAATAGGACACACTAAAAACATATATATTTTGAATAATTATAATCAATATAAGTGATAAATACTATTTTGAAATCAGAAACACTGAAAAATATAATCTTTTGCATCGTAGTATATTAACTTTTACTTCTAGATTCACTTTTTTCAAATAAATTGATTGTTCTCTCATCAGTCTTCTTGGCACTATGTTGCAAGGACCGGCCACAGCCATAGTCTTTTTGAAAATATTATCATTATACACTACAACTATCTAAATTCAAAATGAATAAAATATTCAAATTCATATGACCGTGAATGAACTATGATACATGGGAATACGTTTATCAGCTACTGAAGAAAAGATCTCTTGGATTCATTCGCAAGACCAATTATTCTAAACCTAAACACTATGAAATCAATTTCTCCAAAAAATCTACATATTTACAGGGGTTAGTCTTTATCATATTAACCACGTTAAATACATGTTTTTAATCAAAATTATATTTTTTTAAGGACTAATGTCTATATTATTTTACTTTCAAACGCATATGTTGATCACACTTAGCAAACTTAAAATAATATTATAATAATTGATAGAATTAAATACTATAATGATTATTCTAATATTATTAAGTATCACCTGATGGGCTGCTGATGTGTTGATATCATTTAATAGAAATGGTATATATTTATGTAATGATAGATATTTCTCATTTTCAAAGAAGACATGGAAGGTGTCGGTAGGTACCAGTTGTCGGTAGGCAGTTGTCAACAGGTACCAGTTGTCAGTAGGTACTGGGTGTCAGAAGGTCCCGGATGTCAGTAATTACCTGGTGTCCGTAGTTACCTGGTGTCCGTAGTTACCTGGTGTCCGCAGGTACCTGGTTTCAGTAGGTATCAGTTGTCAGTAGGTACCAGTTGTCAGTAAGTACCAGTTGTCAGTAAGTACCAGTTGTCAGTAGGTACGAGGTGTCAGTAGCCACCAGGTGTCAGTAGTTACCGGGTGTTCGCAGGTACCTGGTGTCAGTAGGTACCAGTTGTCAGTAGGTACCAGTTGTCAGTAAGTACCAGTTGTCAGTAGGTACCAGGTGTCAATAGGTACGAGGTGTCACTAGCCACCAGGTGTCAGTAGTTACCGGGTGTCAGTATGTACCAGGTGTCAGTAGGTACCAGGTGTCAGTAGGTACCAGGTGTCAGAAGGTACCAGGTGTCAGAATGTACCAGGTGTCAGAAGGTACCAGGTGTCAGAAGGTACCAGGTGTCAGTAGGTACCAGGTGTCAGAAGGTACCAGGTGTCAGAATGTACCAGGTGTCATAAGGTACCAGGTGTCAGAAGGTACCAGGTGTCAGAAGGTACCAGGTGTCAGTAGGTACCAGGTGTCAGAAGGTACCAGGTGTCAGAATGTACCAGGTGTCAGAAGGTACCAGGTGTCAGAAGGTACCAGGTCTCCTTTTTATCAAGAGAGGATGTGAGCTTTTAATCATTGAAGTCCTGATATCAGCATGATCGCGTATAACATTTTGCCCCAGTCTTAATACGTCTAAGCAACGTCCAGTTATAGGTAAAAAGTGCAAATACAATTAACCAATAAAAAGTTCAGATAACAACTTTATACTTGCACAAAGCTATCTTGTCTAATTTGAGTACATTCTTTTTTTAAATAATAAATTTAAGAAATATCATATCCCTTCGCACCATCAACCGAGGTGCCTTTCTAAAAATAAGTTCAATTTGATAAATGAGTAACAATTCAGTCAGGTGTTGGACTGCTCAGCAGAGTCAATAGATTTTATACTTAGGACTTATTGAAATATTCTTTGGCTCAGCAGAGTTAATAGATTTTATACTTAGGACTTATTGAAACATTCTTTGGCTCAGCAGAGTCAATAGATTTTATACTTAGGACTTATTGAAATATTCTTCGGCTCAGCAGAGTCAATATATTTTATACTTAGGACTTATTGAAACATTCTTTGGCTCAGCAGAGTTAATAGATTTTATACTTAGGACTTATTGAAACATTCTTTGGCTCAGCAGAGTTAATAGATTTTATACTTAGGACTTATTGAAACATCCTTTGGCTCAGCAGAGTTAATAGGTTTTATACTTAGGACTTATTGAAATATTCTTTGGCTCAGCAGAGTTAATAGATTTTATACTTAGGACTTATTGAAACATTCTTTGGCTCAGCAGAGTTAATAGATTTTATACTTAGGACTTATTAAAACATCCTTTGGCTCAGCAGAGTTAATAGATTTTATACTTAGGACTTATTGAAATATTCTTTGGCTCAGCAGAGTTAATAGATTTTATACTTAGGACTTATTGAAACATTCTTTGGCTCAGCAGAGTCAATAGATTTTATACTTAGGACTTATTGAAACATTCTTTGGCTCAGCAGAGTCAATAGATTTTATACTTAGGACTTTTTGAAATATTCTTTAAAACATTGACATATTTGTGATACGTCTCAAAACTTTCATGGTCCACCCATCTCCGGTGACACCTTTCTGATTCTCTAATTGCAATAAGCAAAGTCCTCTAATCTTTGATTTCAGCACAGTACAGTTAATGTGGAAGAGGAAGGATTTGGGGAATATGCATCTCACCAGAAAAGATCGGAGGCCAAAAATGGAAAAGCAAGACCAGGAAAGAGGAGAAGACCGAAGAAACCTTCCTATGAGAGACGCCGCCACTTTTGATCACCTCTGGTATTCATGTATATTCTCCCTGACATTTATATGATAATTTGTCTGGTTCTGATGTGAAACATTGCATATGCATTAAATATCAAATAGATCAAGCAATCCAGCGAGGATCATACAAAACCTACTGTTCATTCTTAACCTAAATATTACCCAGTATCTGTAGTTTTAGTAGAATTTTCATTTCTAACACATAAATAATTTCAAATAAATATTAGTATGTTTGTAAAGAAATGAAAAAGAAAAGATGTGCTATGATAATGAACCTCCTCTTCTAAGAAATTAATTTAATTCATATTGTAATTGATAAGATAGCTGTTTTTTACGTTTAAGAGAGATGTTTTTATTTACTGATTTCTTTATTTTAACCAAATATTGATCAAAATGCAAAAAGATATCAAGTCATGACAATATAACCTTGATTATCTAAATTTAAAATTGAACAATGAAAATATTGTTAGTTGGAAACCCTTCTTTTGAATATCAAAATATGTTGTTGTTAAGTTGCTTATTTTACATCTCTTTCTATGTATCACCGTAAGTGATGTGATTGACATGTTAAACAAAAACAAGATACATAGGTTCAAGTCAAAATCCTGACTTACCTTTGTTTATTGATATTAACATATAATACATGGTGTGAGATGTGCATTTGTTTTCATTAAATAATTTAATTCATATGTGGAATGTGCTTGACAACTTCAAGACAATCTGTAGCTTAAAAGAGTTCAATAAATCTTATGATTTACTTCCGTTATATATTAATTTCATGATATTTTAAACATTATGATATGATTTCAATACCACCAGCGGCCGTGGTTTGTGTTAATATGTATCTGAGGTAATGCAAAAGAAAGACCTCAAATCAATCTGTAAAAGGGGTTGGGTATTATATCCCGGTCACTGGTTCGTATCTGGATAATATACATTAATAGTGGAGAAAATGTTCAATACAATTAAATAGAAATAAGTTCATAGATCCATAACCCACAAATATCATTTAGTTCATGTTTTTTTGTTTTGCTTGAGAGTTGTAATTTTTTCTTCTGCCCTTCTGCTTCAAATCAAACATAATATAATGAATGTTACAATTAGCCATGCATGCCATGCATAAGATAGATTTTCAAAATTGAGCTTCTATAATGTTATTTGGTGAAATAGAATCACAATCTTTTTATAGCAAGACATTGGGACGATTGCTATGCTAAAAACATTGTTGCTTTTTGCAATGCTAGCCAACAAATCATTCATTTTTACTTGCCTCATGATAATTTTTACAAACATTATGTTTATGTTTACTTACTCATTTTATGTTACCTTACTCATGATTATGTTTATTGACTCATGATTATGTTTATTGACTCATGTTTACGTTAACTTACTCATGTTTATGTTACCTTACTCATGTTTACGTTAACTTACTCATGTTTATGTTAACGTACTCATGTTTATGTTTATTGACTCACGTTTATGTTAACTTACTCATGTTTATAGTTACTTTCCTCACAATCATTTGAGAGTAATCAGGCTGGTTTCACACACTGTAGTTGACCCTGTTCTTGCACATGGTCTAGTTCTCCATTTCCAAGAAGTACCGATGGATGCACAGTCATAGTCCGTCGCAGAATCAGAAGGTTCATCTGTCATCCAGTATGTCCAATCATTCTGGATGCCACTGGATTCCCATATGAAGACACCCTCAACTGCCATATCAGTGAGGCCAAGCCAAAAACCATTCGCAGGCATAGATGACCCTAAAATATACATATATATATGTGTGTGTGTGTGTGTGTATCACTGAGAAAGTTTTATTATACATCTTTACTCTTTGAATTTCAAAGAAATATATATATATATATATATATATATATATATATATATATATATATATATATATATATATATATATATATATATATATATATATATATATATATTTCTTTGAAATTGTGCATATATATATATATATATATATATATATATATATATATATATATATATATATATATATATATATATATATATATATATATATATATATATATAATCAACTCACACAGAAACAAATCACTCATCACCAACTCACTCAGAAACAAATCACTCATCACCAACTCACTCAGAATCAACTCATTCAAAATCGATTCACTCAAATTAAACTCCCTCAAATTAGACTCTCTCAAAATGAACTGACTGAAATTAAACTGACTGAAATTAAACTGACTGAAATTAAACTGACTGAAATTAAACTGACTGAAATTAAACTGACTGAAATTAAACTGACTGAAATTAAACTGACTGAAATTAAACTGACTGAAATTAAAGTCACTCAAAATGAACTCACTCAAAATCAGCTTACCTTGTTCCATTGCACTCTTGAAGTTTTCAAACTCCTCCTGAGTCTCTAAAGCTAGCAGCTCAGCTCCATGGCCCTCACAAACCTTCTTACCATGTGGGAAGGTCTTGTACAGCTCAGTATTAAGATAGCATCTCAACCCAACTTTGAAAAATTGTCCTGGGCAAAAACTGGGGGCTAATAGAGAATATACATGAATACTGTAAATCACACGATAGTAATTATTTACAAATATAATATATATATATATATATATATATATATATATATATATATATATATATATATATATATATATATATATATATATATATATATATATAAACATTTTAAAATATACATGAACAATCAGATAGTTAACATACCTTTCATCAAGTGAGCATAATGCCCTGCTCCAGCAATGGCAATAGGTACATCACATTTTCCCAGAACTTCGCATTTATGTTGACCTGATGGTATTTCTTTGGTCACTACTCCAGTGCACAGGTCTGAAAGGGTATACTAAAAATTCAATGTTTGCTCTCTTCTTCGCAGCCGTTACCCCCCATTCCCCCACCAGCTTATTAGTTTGTTTGTTTGTTTGGGGTTTTACATCACTTTCAACATTTTTTCAGTCATTTCGTGATGAGACCTACTTGTAGCAGATAGAGTGCTGCTTCACTGAATTGTCATGTCGCAGGTCCTTGACATGACAACCCACCCGGTCACAGATTTACAAGGACAACGGGTTAACCCTTTGGCATGGGCCTCTACTCATGTGTGAAATTGTATCATGAATTCAATCTCGGCATGGTCGGGGATCGAACCCACGACCTTTGGATCAAAACAGAGGAACTGGTAGGAAATCGCTGTATATCATTTTGTTAATAATTAATATTCTTGTACAAACGTTTATAACTTCTTATCATGATTATTATAACTTTCTGCTAATAAGCCAACTCTAATAGACCTTTACAAATTACAACGTGCTCAAAATTCAGCAGTGAAAGTTGTAACGAAACTATGGTGATATCAAGTTTTGGTGATATCAGTCATTTTGTGATGAAGTTGTAAAAGTTCCCAGTAGGGCCTATGATGTTTAAAGTATAACCTTTAGGCCCATTTATACTTTAGGGGCATTGTGTTAGGACCACTGTAACCACAAGGTGCAGAACATTCTGCCCAGTTTCCTTTACACTACGAGTGGCGCTTTAACAAAAGGAATTGGTACAAGTGGATTTATGTGTTTGTGGAAGAGCACGATCTCGTCAAAGTCATGCTTGCTTCGAGATTTTAGCAAGAAAGGCTTGTTTTTATCTGATAATTGATATTTGGGCAAGGGCATATCCTTATTTTGGAAATCCTGTTTTAACTTGATGTTTTAAAAATCAACATTTGACCTTGCACGGATTGATCTTTTGCTATAAGTATGTTTTTTTGTATACAGCTCGTAGAGCAGTAATAAATAGCCTATATTATAACATACAGCACACTATATTGATCAGATACAAACGAGGGCTAATGTGTATACGTCAGTTATTTGACATGTGTAGATGCATTCGATTCATACTCTCGCGATCTTAGTTTCAGAGTGGGTTTACAGCGTATGTATTGTTTGCTTGGAGCTAGTCAATAACTTCTATCATTTACGGCAACTTCAAAATAATAAGAAAATATAAATATCATTTTCAAACAGGAAATTGTACACAAATTCTTTTGTTAAAAAGAGACTTTCTTGTTGAACTCACCGTATGATAAACACCTCGTCAGGCATCTAACTTTTATGTCAGTAGTATTGATGACATATGGACAATCAGAAATAGCTGTATTGTGATATATTTTGAAGGTTGCAGACAACACATCCCCATTTATGATTCCTTAAAAAAAAACAGAAATATAATTCACTATTTAGGTCAAAGGCGACAAACAGGAGGATTTAAAGTAAAATCTCTCAGGCACTTGAGATATTTTGATGCAACAATTAACCATTCAGACATCTTCAATTGTTGTGATAAAATACATTTTCAATTCAGAATTGCATCAATATTAATAAATATGGCTGATCTATACTATATAAGTATAAAAATCGGATGTGTAGGATTTTTAAGAAGAAATGGATGAGCCTGAGACAAGGTCAAGGAGACAAGTGCAAGAAATAGCAGACGACATTTGAGCACATATGGATTGGCTTTTATTTGGGTATCAAGAGTGGAGGATAAGGTCTTAGGGTTTGGTCTCCAGGAGAAAATTTAAGGTGAATGGTGTGTTAATTCTTTTTTTTGAAGATTGTTTTTTGAAGATTGTAATGTTTTGTTCCAGTTCTTATCAGCCACTCATTGGTATTGTGATTTGTAGGTTTTCAGAGCCTGGCGGTTAGAGGAAAAGTATTGCTGATGCATAGGATGTAGTGTAGTGGGAGATCAGGTTGATAGGCAGTATTGATCTGACATAGAAAAGTAAGTGTGACAGGAGCTAGGGTAGGTATGAAGGGAGGACAGCTCACTAGGTCTTCACAAAGGGAATGTATATTTCCCTAGTTGTGGGTTTTATGTGATAGGGGATATTGGAAGCCTCTAGGTCAACAGGGATATTGGAAGCCTCTAGGTCAACAGGGATATTGGAAGCCTCTAGGTCAACAGGGATATTGGAAGCCTCTAGGTCAACAGGGATATTGGAAGCCTCAAGGTCAACAGGGATATTGGAAGCCACTAGGTCAACAGGGATATTGGAAGCCTCTAGGTCAACAGGGATATTGGAAGCCCCTAGGTCAACAGGGATATTGGAAGCCCCTAGGTCAACAGGGATATTGGAAGCCTCTAGGTCAACAGGGATATTGGTAGCCTCTAGGTCAACAGGGATATTGGAAGCCTCTAGGTCAACAGGGATATAGGAAGCCCCTAGGTCAACAGGGATATTGGAAGTCTCTAGGTCAACAGGGATATTGGAAGCCTCTAGGTCAACAGGGATATTGGAAGCCTCTAGGTCAACAGGGATATTGGAAGCCTCTAGGTCAACAGGGATATAGGAAGCCCCTAGGTCAACAGGGATATTGGAAGCCCCTAGGTCAACAGGGATATTGGAAGTCTCTAGGTCAACAGGGATATTGGTAGCCTCTAGGTCAACAGGGATATTGGAATTCCTTTCAGTGCGCTGGGGACTAAAGGCCTCAAGGATGATTTGTTTGTTTGTTTCGGGTTTTACAGCACTTTCAACATTATTTCAGTCATTTCGTGATGAGACCTACTTGTAGCAGATATAGTGCTGCCTCACTGAATTGCCAAGTGGCAGGTCTTTGACATGACAACCCACCTGGTCACAGATTTACAAGGACAACGGTTAACCCTTCATGCACGGGCCTCAGCTCATATGGGAAATTGAATCATGAGTTCAATCTCGGCACGGCCGGGGATGGAACCCACAACCTTTGGATCACCACAGAGGAATTAGTGCTAATAAGCTGGCGTTCTAACCAACTGCGCCACAGCCCGAGGCCCTCTCAAGAATGAAGGAGTGTGTAAGATTTAATGTTGACAGCACAGTGCGGTGTAGTGAGATAGGTTAGCTGCTCATGAGTGTAGGGGCCTCACCGGGTGGACAATACGACTGTTACACACAGATTGGAGACTGCACATTTGTTGCTTAATACACTACCAGAAAATGTTAAATACCATAAAAGTGGATGGAATACATTACCTTTATAAAACATGAGGAGAATACACTTAAAAGTGAAATATGCCATGATGAAGAAAATACTCAAACAAAATATATCCAAACAAACAAAGTATTCCTGAGATTATTTGTTTGATAATGTTAATGATATCTCTGTTTCAACATCTTTGCTATATCGTGATTACATATGAATCTGTTAATCAGCCTGAACTCATTTTATAATATCCAGAGGTAATGCTAAACATGCATATTGAATCAATGTGCCCTGAGGAAATAACACGTCCTGTGTCTAGGAATAAAGAGTGGAATTGCTTTTTGCTTATCCATAAATAAATGAGTGCACACAACAGCGAGAGCCTAACCTATCTAAAGACAAGCATGAGAGATAAAATCAATTGAATAATGGCGTGCTTCTCCAATAATACCTCAGTCACATTTGCGCCGATTTCAGTAAAGATGCCCGGCCGATGAGTATTTTTTACAAAATCGGCCGGAGGTTCAGATTGCCGTGCGGGCACCGGGAGATCATCGGCCACAATTGGGCATCTTTAAGACGTCGGGCGGGTCATCGGGAACTTTTATCTGGAACATAAAAGTTGCCGGCGTTTCCCCGATGTCTTATCAGCAAATATCATCTTAAAGTACTCGGTAGGGTCCCGGCAGTGTCCCGCAGGAACATCGGCAGATCATCTTAGGGCTGCCGGTGGCATCGTGCGGTGAAAATAGGATTATTTTTATTTCCTGTGTTGACAGGCCATCGTCAGATGATCCCACGGGC
This sequence comes from Amphiduros pacificus, assembly GCA_949316495.1. NCBI lineage: Eukaryota > Metazoa > Annelida > Polychaeta > Phyllodocida > Hesionidae > Amphiduros > Amphiduros pacificus. The sequence continues at coordinate 38,922,362 of OX439011.1, read as the reverse complement.
TCCCTGCGATATATCATAGACGTCTTTAGGATATCCTACAGACGTCTGTCAAATGAGACAGACGTCTTTAGGATATCTGGCAGACGTCTGTCAATGAGACAGACGTCTTTAGGATATCTGGCAGACGTCCGTGGTATCTCATCTAGCAAGTGCCGTGCGGCACCCGTGTATAATGTGACCACAGCTACTGCATCTCTCAGATTATTGCTGATAAACTCCCCGGCGCCCGGCAGACTGGGAAGTCGGCCGATGATTACATCCCGGCCGGCGCCCGGTGCAAATGTGACTGAGGCATAAGAGAACATACCTGATTTTGGATGTACTACACTAGAGTGTTGGGAATTTCAAAAGTATTTACTGTTGAGTCTGGAATGTATTGTAAACTGTACTACCTGTGTTGTGTTGGGGGTAAAATCATAATGTGATTTTGTCAGTGAATTTGGGAAAGCATTGAAACATGTCTAAAAGTTGGTTGACGATTGTTTTAAAATGTATTGAGGACCTAATACACAAAGTATGAAGCAACCATATTCAGATTAAGTTGAAATGAACAGTTGAAATCATTTTAAATCAAGTTGAAATGTATAAGCATCCAAAGTTGAAATATATAGTTATTCATATCGGATCAAGCTGAAATATACCAGACTTCATTTATACATTAAGTAATAATATAAAAATAAACACAAGAAAGTGCTATTTCAGACTATAGTATTAGTATTTATCTGGGAAAGTCAACCTGATATGGCCATTGTTGCTGAAAGGGTCATAAAACACAATTTTACTATTAGCAGCATTGTCAAAGGCAATTTAATGGACAGGTCTCATTAGTCTAAGATAAACAGCCTTTTTAAATCGATTTAGATTGTGTTGCTTGGTAGGACCTTGGAGTAATATTGAATGGGGGGGGTGACGGGGAAAGATCAAAGGGGATATCATAATTGCGTCCATGGGCATTGTTATAATGACGCCATATAGGTGCAAGATATGAAAGTTTTGACATAATTTTTTTTCAGAACTATTTTAAGTTAACAAAACTACAATTTAGAGCTACACATATCACGATTGAATTGTTTGTTTATTGATGCAGATTATGGGGATATAAATTGTATTTCTCTGCTCCAAGTTTTGACGATTTTATGACGAGATTTTCAAATTCATATCATATTTATGAAAATGATTAAAATTTCCATTTTCCTCTCAGATTATCGGGAATCATGTACTTTTTTGTTATTTTTTTCTTTAAAGTTTATTTTTAATTATTGGCGCATATATTGGCAGCTTAGAAAAATATACCAAGTTGTTCAGTGAAAAAAATACTATCAGAAAATGTAATTTATAGCCCTGCCAATTTATGCGCCGATATAAATAAATTGACCTAATATATATCATGTCATCATTTAAAATCAACAAAAAATAACAATAAAAAATTGCAACAAAGATTTTATAAATGCTATATCATTAACAATATTTTGTTTTAAAAATTTATAAAAAGCAATATGAATATGAATTATGAATTTTTTATAAACATGTATAAAAATAAAAGGTTTGGAATATGCATTTTCCTTTTTTTCATAATATCTAATATTGAAGAAATCAGAACAGAAATGAACAGATTTATTTGAAGTAGTTTTGAATGGATGGTATTATAAGCTTCATAAGAGGAACTATTCTGAATTTTCCTTTAAAAAAAACAACCAAAATGGGGTATAAAACTTCAATAAAACTTTGGCCAATTCATTTTTTAAAAATATGAATCTTCAATTTTTCACTGTTCTGAAGTCGGCAACTATGATAGGATCAAAGGATTTTGAATCCATTGTGTGAAACAATGCGTTGCTATGACGCTATAGCTATGACGCAAATTACAGCATTCATTCATAATTACTCCAAGGTAGGACAAACATGTTTTTTTAGAATTAGTGTCACTGCAAACTAAATGGATAAAATCATTAACCAATACCAGTTATGGAATCAAAAGTCCATGATTCAAAGATTCTGACGTCATTACCACGATTACATTATACAAGCCGATAACAACGGATAGTACCAAAATGACGTCAAACAGTGCTACCCTACTTTGAGCCTCAATTGAGGTCAAATAAAGTTCATATGCGGCTAAGCTTTCAAAAACACCAAATTGTAGAATTGATGCTTAATACATTTATGTATCAAGTGATCATTCTAAATGTAGCTGATGTTCATGTTATTTTCTTTAAATTTTGTATGTGGTAATTAAAATATAAAGATTAAAGAAGCCAACTTTTTAATTCTGGCCATTGTTCACCGTACAATACCGCTGAGATATCATTCCACTCTATTGCTATTTACAGTGACCGACAATTGCCCTAAACCGGAAGTGGAAACTGGGACATTTTTAACTCAGCCAAATTCCTGATAATTCTGTACATATTGAACATGTATCAGTTTTACTCTACATGCATTTATGGTTAACGATCTACTATCGACGTAAGCAGTATATACTCAGCTTTGAAACATAATAAAAAAGTTGGGAGTGAAAAACATGAAAGTGTTCAGATTTGGCTGTCGGTCACTGTAGTAGTAAGCGTATGAATTAAGGTGATTATGAGTATCTGATAAGGAGCATCTAAAATGATAAGGATAGGTTCAGATTTTCAGTGTGGCACCGTTGGGAGCTCTCCCACCCCTCGTCTTGTACTGTGACAAAAAACCTTAACTTTTCTCATCCTCCAACGCCTCCCCCTTAATGATTAATGGTTGTCCTTCAACTGTTAGGTAATATTGATCAGGAGAGCTCAATTTTCCACAATTAAGGCATGCATTACCAACAGGAGAACTGAATTATTGAGCAGGATAATTGCCAGAAGAATCAGACTTTGTGTGTTCTCTGGTGCATACTGCTGCCAATACATATTTAAAGCATTCATGAAATGTGATTTTGAGCACTTTTTCCTTGCATAATATAAATGTTTATACCACAAACTTTGTGATAAATAGTTATTACCCATCATATTTCCCCTACATAAATTTCTTTGCCATTTGAAAGTGGGTGAGCCTTCTGCTAAAATCCAAATCATTCATTGGACACTTTGTCAACAAACTTGTTTTGCCGACCAGCGATTTTGTGCAAACACCTGCTGAGTAAAGTCTTGCTAACAGAGGGACACCCTTAGATTGGGGCAATGGAGTGATTTGGCTTGCAGAGCCCTTTTTCCATTATAGTTTGTCCAATTGTACAGGCCTAACACCCTGACAGACCACAATAGAGGTCACATGCTTGTATACAGTCATGTAGACACCTGGTGGTCAAAAGAGTACTTGGCACTTTCAGCAAAACTCAAGAACAATGGCCAGTGTATTTCGGGGTGATTCTAGTGAGATAGCACAGTTTCATCACCACATATCATTTAAGCATATCCCAAACCTCTGTAATATTGCTTATGACCTCTCTGGTTTCATTAATGCTTTCAATAACTAGTTATTGATATAACCTTTATATCCGGACAAATTACTTCTGAATCAATGTGTAAGAAAAAACAATTTCTCGCGTATTTTGTTCGCAAAAAAATAACTGTTGTTATACTTTGCATTACACAGGAAGTAATCAATTACTACTACCTCTGTAGTCATTGCCCTGTTTTTTTATCTCATTCAAAGTTTGGAAATCCCAAATCATAAATACTTGCCTTGCTCACAAAAATATCAAAATATTGTGAATTGACCTACATTAGGTCATAAACAGTAACCAGGCGTCTGGCACATATACCGACCAATCAGCACAACTGCCAGTACAAAACAAATCTATTTATTTTCTTCCACCAAGGAGTAGACAGATTTTTCAGCTGAATACTGATTACATTTACAGCCTTGGTGGCAGGTTACTGATATTATTGCCCAAATTCTCGATCAGAACGTTGCTTGTCATTTCTGTTCTAAATGTCCGATTTACACCAAATGTGAACTAACTCTACCCAGAATGCCCTGCTCTATCGATTAGAAGGCATTTCCAAACAATATTAATTGATAATTACGTGCAGCAATGGGCGACAACGATGATGTCATCTTTAACTTTTTGTCATCACGCACCTTTTTATTTTTGTTCACATGTTGTAGAAATGTTTTCATACGTGGATGCATGTGCACATTGGAACCTATTGCATGCACACGACGAACACTCCACAGTGGCGTTAGTTGCTTCAACAATATTGACCACAGAAAAAACCGAATTACAACCGGCAGGAAACGGCTACACATTCCTCATGATCACTACTCTCCTTTGCATCGGGCTCAGTATAACACTATATTGAAGAGGCCTAGTAAAGCTGGGTAACCGATCACAGAATAACACTCAAATCCTAAATTCTGGATCTGGCCCCCCATCCACTAAAATTTGTTGACTGTTTGGAACCCATTTATCGTCATTGCCACAGATATACTTTTTAAATTTGAAATTCATAAATACTTGTCTTTACTTGATCAAAATCGAACTAAAATCATCACAAAATTGTACAAATTTTGCAACAGTTAAGTGTATTCCAGTGTGTTAAATATAATTGTGTAGAGTTTATAGTTTTATGTTTTTACGGTTAAATTTGTGCCTCCAAGTCGGGAATTTCTCTCAGTTTATGCAATCTTCAACTGGGGCACATTCATTCCTGTGTTAAAATTTCTCATCAAAAATCATTTTTAGAAGATCAAATTTTTTATATGTGTAACTGATGAGCGTGTTATTTTCTTAAGAATTCGTGTAAGTAAGTCGTTATACAAAGATTAAAGAGAGCAACTTTTTAAGTCTGGCCATTGTTCACCGTAGTATGGCACCGCTCAGATACCACTCAGATTGACTGCGATTAAGTGCCCAGAATGACGTCATTTAGCGCCCAGATCAGTTGTGAGCGTCCAGAATGACGCGATTTGACCAGATTGGTTCAGATTTACTGCACAGATTGGTTCAGAGGCAGTGTTCATGGAATGCAAACAAGGAGATGACGTCAAATGGACACAAAGTAATGGGATAGCGTATGAGATGCAAGCTCAAATGATCTTGTAACGAATGCCAAGCGATTTTTTTTATCAACCTCCGTTCATATTAATAACAGTATTACAGCAAATCATAGGTTTGGGATCACTTTTCAAAGAATACACTTTTGTATTTTAACATAGATATGATAGCACAAACTCGGATAATAAGATTGAATTCTTGAGACAATTCCCCACATGAGCTGAGGCCCGTGCCAAAGTTGTGCCCTTTGTCCTTGTAAATCTGTGACTGGGTGGGTTGCCATGACGAGGACCTGCGACATGACAATTCAGTGAGGCAGCACTATATCTGCTTCAAGTAAGTCTCATCACAAAATGACTGAAATAATGTTGAAAGTGACTTAAAATACCAAATAGACAAACAAACTAAACACTGCACCAAATCCGAGAATTTGTGATGGTGTTGACAAGATCCACATAGGTTTTATGAAAATCAAGCAGTCGTTATGTAATAGAATCATTCAGATTGGTTTAGAATTGCCCAGCTTTATCCAGAACAACGATTTGGCATCTACATCTCAGTCTTAGTGTACTCGCTTGGCAGTCCATATTTGGTATCTATATCTCTTAGTGTACTCGATTGGCAGTCCATATTTGGCATCTATATCTCTTAGTGTACTCGCTTGGCAGTCCATATTTGGCATCTATATCTCTTAGTGTACTCGCTTGGCAGTCCATATTTGGCATCTATATCTCTTAGTGTACTCGATTGGCAGTCCATATTTGGCATCTATATCTCTTAGTGTACTCGCTTGGAAGTCCATATTTGGCATCTATATCTCTTAGTGTACTCACTTGGCAGTCCATATTTGGCATCTATATCTCTTAGTGTACTCGCTTGGCAGTCCATATTTGGCATCTACATCTCTTAGTGTACTCGATTGGCAGTCCATATTTGGCATCTATATCTCTTAGTGTACTCGCTTGGAAGTCCATATTTGGCATCTATATCTCTTAGTGTACTCGATTGGCAGTCCATATTTGGCATCTATATCTCTTAGTGTACTCGATTGGCAGTCCATATTTGGCATCTACATCTCTTAGTGTCCTCGATTGGCAGTCCATATTTGGCATCTACATCTCTTAGTGTACTCGATTGGCAGTCCATATTTGGCATCTATATCTCTTAGTGTACTCGCTTGGCAGTCCATATTTGGCATCTACATCTCTTAGTATACTCGCTTGGCAGTCCATATTTGGCATCTACATCTCTTAGTGTACTCGCTTGGCAGTCCATATTTGGCATCTATATCTCTTAGTGTACTCGCTTGGCAGTCCATATTTGGCATCTACATCTCTTAGTATACTCGCTTGGCAGTCCATATTTGGCATCTACATCTCTTAGTGTACTCGCTTGGCAGTCCATATTTGGCATCTATATCTCTTAGTGTACTCGCTTGGCAGTCCATATTTGGCATCTACATCTCTTAGTGTACTCGCTTGGCAGTCCATATTTGGCATCTACATCTCTTAGTGTACTCGATTGGCAGTCCATATTTGGCATCTACATCTCTTAGTGTACTCGCTTGGCAGTCCATATTTGGCATCTATATCTCTTAGTGTACTCGATTGGCAGTCCATATTTTGCATCTACATCTCTTAGTGTACTCGATTGGCAGTCCATATTTTGCATCTATATCTCTTAGTGTACTCGATTGGCAGTCCATATTTGGCATCTACATCTCTTAGTGTCCTCGATTGGCAGTCCATATTTGGCATCTATATCTCTTAGTGTACTCGCTTGGCAGTCCATATTTGGCATCTACATCTCTTAGTGTCCTCGATTGGCAGTCCATATTTGGCATCTATATCTCTTAGTGTACTCGCTTGGCAGTCCATATTTGGCATCTACATCTCTTAGTGTACTCGATTGGCAGTCCATATTTGGCATCTACATCTCTTAGTGTCCTCGATTGGCAGTCCATATTTGGCATCTACATCTCTTAGTGTCCTCGATTGGCAGTCCATATTTGGCATCTATATCTCTTAGTGTACTCGCTTGGCAGTCCATATTTGGCATCTACATCTCTTAGTATACTCGCTTGGCAGTCCATATTTGGCATCTACATCTCTTAGTGTACTCGATTGGCAGTCCATATTTTGCATCTACATCTCTTAGTGTACTCGATTGGCAGTCAGTATTTTGCATCTATATCTCTTAGTGTACTCGCTTGGCAGTCCATATTTGGCATCTATATCTCTAAGTATACTCGATTGGCAGTCCATATTTGGCATCTATATCTCTTAGTGTACTCGATTGGCAGTCCATATTTAGCATCTATATCTCTTAGTATACTCGCTTGGCAGTCCATATTTGGCATCTACATCTCTTAGTGTCCTCGATTGGCAGTCCATATTTGGCATCTATATCTCTTAGTGTACTCGATTGGCAGTCCATATTTGGCCTCTATATCTCTTAGTGTACTCACTTGGCAGTCCATATTTGGCATCCACATCTCTTAGTGTACTCGATTGGCAGTCCATATTTGGCATCTACATCTCTTAGTGTACTCGATTGGCAGTCCATATTTGGCATCTACATCTCTCAGTGTACTCGATTGGCAGTCCATATTTGGCATCTATATCTCTTAGTGTACTCGATTGGCAGTCCATATTTGGCATCTATATCTCTTAGTGTCCTCGATTGGCAGTCCATATTTGGCATCTACATCTCTTAGTGTACTCGATTGGCAGTCCATATTTGGCATCTACATCTCTTAGTGTACTCGATTGGCAGTCCATATTTGGCATCTACATCTCTTAGTGTACTCGATTGGCAGTCCATATTTGGCATCTATATCTCTTAGTGTACTCGATTGGCAGTCCATATTTGGCATCTACATCTCTTAGTGTACTCGATTGGCAGTCCATATTTGGCATCTACATCTCTTAGTGTACTCGATTGGCAGTCCATATTTTGCATCTATATCTCTTAGTGTACTCGATTGGCAGTCCATATTTGGCATCTATATCTCTTAGTGTACTCGATTGGCAGTCCATATTTGGCATCTATATCTCTTAGTGTACTCGCTTGGCAGTCCATATTTGGCATCTACATCTCTTAGTGTACTCGATTGGCAGTCCATATTTGGCATCTACATCTCTTAGTGTACTCGATTGGCAGTCCATATTTGGCATCTATATCTCTTAGTGTACTCGATTGGCAGTCCATATTTGGCATCTATATCTCTTAGTGTACTCGATTGGCAGTCCATATTTGGCATCTATATCTCTTAGTGTACTCGATTGGCAGTCCATATTAATAACCTGAAACAAATTTAGATTAAAAGCTAGGGATGAAATTGTTTTAATGATAAGTATTGGGGCTGGGGTACATATCACAATATGTATTAAGACTGGGGTACACATCACAATATATATTACGACTGAGGTACACATTACAATATGTACTAAGACTGAGGTACACATCACAATATGTATTACGACTGAGGTACACATTACAATATGTACTAAGACTGAGGTACACATTACAATATGTATTAAGACTGAGGTACACATTACAATATGTATTAAAACTGAGGTATACATCACAAAATGTATTAAAACTGAGGTACACATCACAGTATGTATTAAGACTGGGGCACACATCACAATATGTATTACGACTGAGGTACACATCACAATATGTATTAAGACTGAGGTACACATCACACTATGTATTACGACTTGGATACACATCACAATATGTATAAAGACTGAGGTACACATCACAATATGTATCATGACTGAGGTACACATCACAATATGTATTCGGACTGGGGTACACATCACAATATGTATAAAGACTGAGGTACACATCACAATATGTATTACGACTGAGGTACACATCACAATATGTATTAAGACTGGGGTACACATCACAATATGTATTAAGACTGGGGTACACATCACAATATGCATTAAGACTGGGATATACATCACAATATATATTAAGACTGAGGTACACATCACAATATGTATTACGACTGGGGTACACATCACAATATGTATTAGGACTGAGGTACCCATCACAATATGTATTACGACTGAGGTACACATTACAATATGTATTACGACTGGGGTACACATCACAATATGTATTAGGACTGAGGTACCCATCACAATATGTATTACGACTGAGGTACACATCACAATATGTATTACGACTGAGGTACACATCACAATATGTATTAAGACTGGGGTACACATCACAATATGTATTAAGACTGGGGTACACATCACAATATATATTACGACTGAGGTACACATTACAATATGTACTAAGACTGAGGTACACATCACAATATGTATTACGACTGAGGTACACATTACAATATGTACTAAGACTGAGGTACACATTACAATATGTATTAAGACTGAGGTACACATTACAATATGTATTACGACTGAGGTACACATCACAATATGTATTACGACTGAGGTACACATCACAATATGTATTAAGACTGAGGTACACATCACAATGTGTATTACGACTGGGGTACACATCACAATATATATTAAGACTGAGGTACACGTCACAATATGTATTACGACTGGGGTACACATCACAATATGTATTAAGACTGAGGTACACGTCACAATATGTATTACGACTGGGGTACACATCACAATATATATTAAGGCTAAAGTACACGCCACAATATATATATCATGGCTGATGTACAAATCACAATATGTATTTAGACTGGGCACCTATCTCGATTCAATGATCAGAATAATAAAAAATAAATACAAGTATAATTTAATATTCTTCATACTGTAGTGCCATCTGGTGGGAAATGCAGCAAAAGTTTGTAGTTTTTAATACATGCTTCTCATCATCAAATATATATTTTGAAATGCTAACTTATAGAATATTCACAAACATACTGCTTTCTTCACTCAAACATATCTTTATCTTGATAAATTGCATCATTTTTATCAAATCTGCATAATAGCCGCTACATTAAAAGCATCGGAAAACGAGAAATGCTTCCTTAATGTATTGACAATATTTTAAAATATATGTCACGTTTCATAAATTACAGTCACACCAGGTCAAATAATGAAATTGTTTGTAAGTTTGACATGGTTTTGAATTCATTAATCTGACAGTTATTTGCCCTTGATATGTGGCGGGCAAGCAATCATTATTTTCGCACGTTTTATATGTCAAACCAATTTACATACCAATTCCGGGTAAATGCTGAAATGACACATATATATATGTGTATTTAGTAAATTTGCAATGAAGCATCATTCTATTATAAAGGGTTAAATTCAGGATTATTCATGCCATGTGGGAACCAATAGGTTAAACCAACTGGTTAAAGCATGGGGGGCATTGGTTCAGCTAAAGGCGTTAAGTACTAAACCTGAAATTTTGTGTATAAAAAGCATACGAACTTCATGACATGCTGAAGTTTCACATAGAATAATGAGATGTAATAAGACATACAAGTTGCACTATTAACAGAGATCTTTCTCAGCCATCAGTTGCACGTGACAGTTCCGTAAACACTGGTAGCCTGAACTTTCTTTGACCTCAGATGAGGCTCAAAATAGGGTAGCACTGTTTGACGTAATTCTGGCACTATTCAAAGGTTTCATGATGTCATAAGCATATTGCCATATTCTTATGACGTCATTTGCCATTCAGTGCCTCTGTAACACTGTAACATAAGGCTGTGTTTCCATATGTGCAGTGAGTGATGCAGCGCGTCATGCAGAGCGTCATGCAGTGCGTCAATTTTTTTCGCACACCATATTGAACAATGCAGGTGTTTCCATGTATGCGTTTTGCTGTCCATAATGACGTCCGTAAGCAAATTGACGCATAGCCTTTCGCATATGGTAGCCAATGAAAATCTGACGCATAAAGTGACGCATCGGTTTCCCATAGGTTGCAAGCCTAATTTTGGCGCCAAATTGGAAGTTTGGCCATGAAAACATCACAAAACTGGCGCATATATGTGAACACCGCATGACGCTCTGCTTGACGCGCTGCATCACGGACTGCATTACGCACTGCACACATGGAAACACAGCTTAAATATTACGCCAAGAAAGGAGCGTGCTTTCAAAAGGGGGTTATAAATTAGGTTTCTGTTCAAATAGGTTTTACAGACATCCACCTAAACAATATATAGATATGAAAGGCAAATACCTATATTGTTGATTTATGATATTTATATAACCTACATATTTTTCACCTCTTACTCCCTTTAATGGAAGTGATGATTTCGAACAATAGGAGCATTCAGGGTGACATATATCAGAGATATTTAAACAGAGATATTTATTTATTAAATGTCTCTGTATATGTATATATATATATGTTCATGGTTCAACATGGACAAATAACCAAGAGCATTAGACACATTTGATAATCAACAATATTTGATAACAATGGTACAATAAAAAAACCAATGATAATCAGGTACAAGTGAAAACAATGATAATCAAGTAAATTGAAAAAGATAATCATTATTATATTGAAAAACGATGATAATAAAGCATGGTGAAAACAATGATAATCAAGAACACTGAAACACATTGATAATCAAGTACACTGAAACACATTGATAATCAAGTACACTGAAACACATTGATAATCAAGTACACTGAAACACATTGATAATCAAGTACACTGAAAAGCATTGATGATCAAGTACACTGAAAAGCATTGATGATCAAGTACACTGAAAAGCATTGAGGATCAAGAACACTGAAAAGCATTGAGGATCAAGAACACTGAAAAGCATTGATAATAAAGAACACTGAAAAGCATTGATGATCTAGGACCTCCCCTAAATAATAAGTGGGCAAACTTCAGAGAGGCTCTATTCGATGTCCCATCTTTTCCTGTGGATGTTCCCACACTGCAGCACCCACACAGGCAGCTGATCATTGGGGGTTTGAATGTTCAGACAGGACAATGAGACTCTACATATCCCTGGGATTCCTGGTCTTTTTCATCATATTCATCCTATTAGGTGAGAAAATAAGTCATTTTTACATTTATCTAGAATTTGCTTTTTTTGTCTTTATAGCGTATATATTCTGAACCACTCATAACCGGTAAAATACACTTTTTATCTTGTTAAAAAAAAACAAAAAACAATGAATTTTTATACATTAAAAGAAAGATCCTTTACAGATAAAATTATTGGGTGAGAAAAATTGTTTTCTCACACAGTTTTTTCAGACATGTATTTCACTTTAGGTCATCTAATCATGTACAGACCCTAATGTATGGATATATATCTACTGGCCAATTTTCTCTTTTGATTACCTAATTTACCATAGCGCATGATGTATGAGAACATCCAGAGAACTAATCTCTCTTCTGGGAGCATCTAATCACCCACAGTATTTTATACATTGTCATAAGCACAGTTGACGGTAGAACGAAGAATTTGTGCCTCAGTTAATTACATACGTGGATGACGGAGGTGGTGGGTTCGACTCCCACTGCCGGCAATGTTACTATCACACTGGTTATATAAGTGGAGGACGGGAGGTTGTGGATTCGACTCCCACTGCTGGCAGTGTTACTTTCACACTGGTTATATAAGTGGAGGATGGGAGGTGGTGGGTTTGACTCCCACTGCCGGCAGTGTTACTATCACACTGGTTATATAAGTGGAGGACAGGAGGTGGTGGGTTCGACTCCCACTGCCGGCAGTGTTACTATCACACTGGTTATATAAGTGGAGGACGGGAGGTGTGGGTTCGACTCCCACTGCTGGCAGTGTTACTTTCACACTGGTTATATAAGTGGAGGATGGGAGGTGGTGGGTTCGATTCCCACTGCCGGCAGTGTTACTATCACACTGGTTATATGAGTGGAGGATGGGAGGTGGTGGGTTTGACTCCCACTGCCGGCAATGTTACTTTCACACTGGTTATATAAGTGGAGGACGGGAGGTGGTGGGTTAGACTCCCACTGCCGGCAGTGTTACTATCACACTGGTTATATAAGTGGAGGACAGGAGGTGGTGGGTTCGACTCCCACTGCCGGCAGTGTTACTATCACACTGGTTATATAAGTGGAGGACGGGAGGTTGTGGATTCGACTCCCACTGCTGGCAGTGTTACTTTCACACTGGTTATATAAGTGGAGGACGGGAGGTTTGGATTCGACTCCCACTGCTGGCAGTGTTACTTTCACACTGGTTATATAAGTGGAGGACGGGAGGTGGTGGGTTCGACTCCCACTGCCGGCAGTGTTACTTTCACACTGGTTATATAAGTGGAGGACGGAAGGTGGTGGGTTCGACTCCCACTACCGGCAGTGTTACTCTCACACTGGTTATATGAGTGGAGGATGGGAGGTGGTGGGTTCGACTCCCACTGCCGGCAGTGTTACTCTCATATTGGTTATATAAGTGGAGGACAGGAGGTGGTGGGTTTGACTCCCACTGCCGGCAGTGTTACTCTCACACTGGTTATATAAGTGGAGGACGGGAGGTGGTGGGTTCGACTCCAACTGCCGGCAATGTTACTTTCACACTGGTTATATAAGTGGAGGATGGGAGGTGGTGGGTTCAACTCCCACTGCTTGCAGTGTTACTTTCACACTGGTTATTTAAGTGGAGGACGGAAGGTGGTGGGTTCGATTCCCACTGCTGGCAGTGTTACTTTCACACTGGTTATATAAGTGGAGGACGGGAGGTTGTGGATTCGACTCCCACTGCTGGCAGTGTTACTTTCACACTGGTTATATAAGTGGAGGACGGGAGGTTTGGATTCGACTCCCACTGCTGGCAGTGTTACTTTCACACTGGTTATATAAGTGGAGGACGGGAGGTGGTGGGTTCGACTCCCACTGCCGGCAGTGTTACTTTCACACTGGTTATATAAGTGGAGGACGGAAGGTGGTGGGTTCGACTCCCACTACCGGCAGTGTTACTCTCACACTGGTTATATGAGTGGAGGATGGGAGGTGGTGGGTTCGACTCCCACTGCCGGCAGTGTTACTCTCATATTGGTTATATAAGTGGAGGACAGGAGGTGGTGGGTTTGACTCCCACTGCCGGCAGTGTTACTCTCACACTGGTTATATAAGTGGAGGACGGGAGGTGGTGGGTTCGACTCCAACTGCCGGCAATGTTACTTTCACACTGGTTATATAAGTGGAGGATGGGAGGTGGTGGGTTTGACTCTCACTGCTGGCAGTGTTACTATCACACTGGTTATATAAGTGGAGGATGGGAGGTGGTGGGTTCGATTCCCACTGCCAGCAGTGTTACTCTCACACTGGTTATATAAGTGGAGGATGGGAGGTGGTGGGTTCAACTCCCACTGCTGGCAGTGTTACTTTCACACTGGTTATTTAAGTGGAGGATGGAAGGTGGTGGGTTCGATTCCCACTGCCGGCAGTGTTACTATCACACTGGTTATATAAGTGGAGGATGGGAGGTGGTGGGTTCGACTCCCACTGCCGGCAGTGTTACTTTCACACTGGTTATTTAAGTGGAGGACAGAAGGTGGTGGGTTCGACTCGGCAGTGTTACTCTCACACTGGTTATATGAGTGGAGGATGGGAGGTGGTGGGTTCGACTCCCACTGCCGGCAGTGTCTCTCATACTGGTTATATAAGTGGAGGATGGGAGGTGGTGGGTTTGACTCCCACTGCCGGCAGTGTTACTCTCACACTGGTTATATAAGTGGAGGACGGGAGGTGGTGGGTTCGACTCCAACTGCCGGCAATGTTACTTTCACACTGGTTATATAAGTGGAGGATGGGAGGTGGTGGGTTTGACTCTCACTGCTGGCAGTGTTACTATCACACTGGTTATATAAGTGGAGGAT